>QNGE01002532.1:43941-111160 GCA_008508345.1 Paragonimus westermani | reverse complement strand
GTATGTTAGCGAAATCACCTGTAATTTGGTAGTCAAAAAATGGGTTACCTTGCTGAAACCGCCGCGGAATGTTGATACGTTCGGTACGAACGTATAGCTTTCTTGGTTCCGAACCTCAAGGAAGAGTATCACACTGAAATACATGCCGATGGCTAGGAAAGCGGAGAGAAAAGATGAAATATATTGGCCGATGATTTTCAACTGTACAGAGTACGGTGTGGTTACTGGTAGCATGGAATACTGAGCCGTAGATAACGTTCCGGACAGTAAACCTGGTTCACTGTCGATTTCATCCGGACGGTGTTAGAAAGATCGATCAGTGTGGTGTATGTGGCTGGTGTCAAAATTTACTGGTACCCGTTCATCCTTTCCAAAGCTTGCCACACTCGTCAAGGTATGACACAGCCAAGTTGGAAAATGTTCATACTCCATTCATCGCGTTCCGGTTCATGACATTTACAGTTATGAAGTATCTGGAAGGGTTTCCGGTTGATTTTCGTTTCTTCCATCAGGGTAGTGGAACGCGGTGTTGATTAGCTATACAACATTGAGTGTTCATCAAGTGCGCGTGTCGCCTTACTTCACAGTGTGAAATTCAGTCAGTTTTCGGTCGATCTCCTTTTTCTAGACTAATCCCCCTTAATTGATCGCGCGTGGATTACATTTGCTCGAAAGAAACCATTTCTGTCTGCTTAGATGAGTTTACAACTTGTAAGGTTTGTTCCGTGTCGGTCGATATGTGTACCTATGGTTGATACGGACCAGAATGCAATAGTGTGGTAATAGTGTGGTTCTTGATGTAGAAGGCACAAAACCATACCTGCAATCCACCCGAAAATTCCAGTGAGAAGTAAGGTGATTTGGCGTTTGCGGGGTTGCTTTCGAAACAGGAAAAATAGTATTCCACCCAAAAGATAGACAACAAACGCCAGACCCGCTGAGGCGTAGGCCAACGAGTAGGTCGATCTTCGTAATCCTGATTGGTAAAAATGAGACAAATATCACATAATACAGATTCTTCATGATTAGGTTTCATCTAAGAAGTCATAACTGCCAAATCGGTATTATTATTAGTAACATAACACTGCTAAGTATTCGGGGATTTGTTTTGTTTTCAAGTTGAACATCACTCACATTTGATCGCAGCGTTCGCATTCAAATAGACTTTCCATCCAGCCTCTTTGGAAAAGGATCACTAGACTCGAGTTTCGCTCTAATTAGAGCTCGTCAGTTGTCCGTTGGAATTAACAGGACAGTTACTGTGTCTCCTCTAGTGACGATCGGGCAACCTGATCATTGCTCACGAGCGAAGTTTGTGGTTGAGCGTTCAGATATGATAATTCGGTCGTGCCTAATGTGATGTCAATGGCGCAGTGGTCAACACGGTTGCCTCATGATTGGAATGGCCGGAGTTCAAATCGCGGCCGTGGCAAGGATGTGCACTACTGATGAGCTCGAGTCCAGCGCTTCTTTTCGAAAGAGGCTGGCTGGAATGTCTATCTGAATGCAAAGGCTGTGATCAAGTGTGAGTGACGTTCAACTTGAACGTAATACTGTCTCAAGATATATAGCGAGTGCATATTGTACACCCTCATGCAGAGTCGTGATGGCAGCGCGGACACCGATCATTCACGACCACCCTTTTGTTTCCCTACTAGCAGATTATCGTCACATATGAGCAGCACACAGATTTACTCGTTTACAAAGAACTAACAAATAACCCTTCGTCACTGGTTGCCACAGCTGTACAACGTTGTGTCTAATTGAACGTCCCACACTGTTGATATGCATTCATGCGACATCATTGCTGTGCGTTATAAACCGGGACCGCTATCCCTCATGCGATGACATTCTTGCAGCTTAGTTCATCCGTGTGCACTTTTCTGACTGATACACATAAGATGGTTCCTTTAGTTGATTTCAGTGATTCCTGATCAGACACTCAGACCAGTCCCGTGAATTCCTATCTGAGGTGACCAGATGTAGTTATTTTCTTCCCTCTTACAGTGACGGCGCCTCGATCGATATGAGCCAATTTAAAGATGACAAACCTTGAAATGTATTGTGGTCACACACACCAGTCTCTGGTCACCCACTCTGGACGGACTACACGAAAACTGAAGCTCGGAAGTAACGGGCACCGTAGACGGATTTCGAAACCACTCGGAACTGACGACCATAGATGGGTCTCCATTAGGTAATTTGTAGACGCCCTAGCAACAGGTCATGAGAGCAGTCTGGAAAATGTGTCTTGAAACACAGAAGAGCGTTTGATTGGAAAGCCATGGAACTGACGAATATGATGTGAACAGAATGGTTGATCGTGATTTCTGGAATGACTGACGCTCGGCATTGTATCGTACAAGTTGATTTTCATTGGTGCTAATATGAAGTGACCGTTAGCTAATATGGGCAATCATTATTAGACAGTTCGGATAAAGTTCTAGTTATTTTTCCGAGAACGACTAATACTTACGCGAAATTATACAACTGGGTACATCACTCCTTTCTTCCCGATTTTTATACGGTCTTGCTTAACTTTACTTGGTAATCTGAATAGTGTATCGGCCTCTGTTCCTGAACAACTGGTCTGCTGCTAAGGTCATCTGTTTTGATACCTTGAATTTTGTAGCGTATATTTTTGATTATTTGAAGAGTCATCCTAGTACTGACTGATACATCGTCTATGTGTGTACGTTTGTCCAGATTACATGTCAGTATTTAGTAAATTAGAAAAGTATATTGGAATTCGACTAGGTTTTCACATTTGTCCTTGTTCTGCTGCACTGTCTAGGTGAGGGATGGAACAGCGGAACGCGTCGATAACAACAGAGGTGGCATGAAAATGAAAACATTTATCGAACTGCTCCTATGTTTAGTTCATTTGGGTGAGGTTGTCTGAACTCAAGTGTAGGGCTGCTTACTACCGCCTTACTCTCACTTGCAGCTCGGTTGTTTGTTTGCAAGGTGTAGGCACCTTGATGCTGAATGTTTGAATATGGACGTATTCATTTTCAGTAGTCAGGTCCCTTCCCATCCCCTTCTTTTTCCTTCCCTCTTTCTATATAGGGTTTGCTGTTTCTTCATGGTTGTGTGGCAGTTAAGCATTGGTGTGAACCACTGATGTATTGCTGTCTATGATGATGATGCTTGCTACCAATCACGGGGCGTTTCGCTTGGATCCCGGTGATCTCGACCGTTTCACAAGTTTGTACTGGAGGGATCCTTTTAGTGTGTTTGTTGTCGTAATGATTGGTCGCATTAGTACCGAGGATGTACTAGAATCAAGTGAGACCATGTTGTAGATTGATGGAGTGCAGATGTGTCAACATGGCTTTTCGGCGATGTTATGACAATTATGCAGAGTTTGTGACTTGTGGCAGCGTCACCCAGAAAAGTTGTGAAGCACATTATCCTTCACATACTTTTAGACTGAGTGGGCTTTCAAAACTTCATTCGACTCGACCATGATCACACATTTAAGCTGTGTATTTCGAAGTGGACGAGGCTTGACTGCATGGAAGTCCTGTTGACATAGTAACCTGCTGCTTTTATGATCAACTTTCAGAGAATGACTCAGTAGACGTACTGCTTTGCGTAGTGGAAGGCGAGCCGTTAGCAGACGAGCCAGTGCGCAGCAAGCTTTGTGGACGAATGGTAGGTATTCTCTCAGGTTTCTGTAGTGCGCTGCTAACCAAGGTTTTGTTGTTTACCGACTGTGTCTGTGGTAAGCGAGGTTCCAACTGATCTTAAATCTTAGCGGCCTGAATTTGGGCACTCATTGATTGTCGAATCCGTATAGGATGATGCTCATTTCCGAGCGAGAGCACATTCGAGAGCTGAGCGTGATGCGGTGGTCTCCAGAGTGGAACGTTGTTCGCATTCCTTCTAGGAGATTTCACATGTTTCAGCCATGGCTGCGTGAACTGCATGCTCACTTCCAGCGACTTTCAGCAGAGGGTTAGTGTAGTATCTTCAAGCACGATTTTGGTAGCGAATATACACTGTATTGTGTGTTCCGGATGAAAGACAGGCTATTATCTGCAGATTACTAATTTGGACAGTTAAAGCTGTCATGTGAACTTCGTGGTTCATTTGAAGACAACCGAATCGGATGTGGAACAAGATTTTATGGGGGAAATCTCATTATTTTCAACTTACAAATCCTAAGCATAATATTACTGTACCTATCTACACAATACAGAAGTAAACACTATTTGCATTCATGATCACCGAAAAGTTATGGACACTTACTGAATATCTCTCCTACTCGTGGATGTGCATTCACTCTTCCTATGGGTTTTTCGAGAGATTCACAGGAATCTGTAAGTATGATAAGAACGGAAGGATTATTACTGTGGTACGGTCGTGTGAGAAGCAAGAACTCAGGCAGTGCTAACCACTAGTTACTTAAGAGAACCACTATGTAAATGGAGGAATCGACGATGTAACTGATAGTCGGTTACATAAACGGAGTGAAGCTCACATTTGTGAGGTCTTATGCAAGATAGCATAGCGAAGCGCTGATCAAAACGCTGATAACAAGCTAGGTTGACATGTTCAGTGGAAAACTTGTTGGCAAATCACTTGGGAACAGTGGATATCTCAGTATTGTTTTGATGTATCAACAAGGTGGTCGGTCGGTTATTGGATATTGTCGAATATCGGTACTTGCATAAATTCGACAGACAAAACTATTGGGTATGTTGATTGTTAGTCTCGGTGAGATTGACTTGGACGGTGTTTTCACTATGTGTGAATTCAGTTAGGGGTGCGATGAAGTCCACTAATCTGCATTCAGGTTTACAATGTAAGTACTCACTTGGTTCATCGTTCACACACTCTGAAAGCAGACCACGAGTACGATTTTTCCAATTCCTTCCCGTTTCAGCATTCACTCCACGAATTGTGCTGTGAACCCAGTGTACATCACTGGCTGCAAATATGCTCAGTGCGATATGAATGGCTCCGAATAGGACACTGATGATGACCAAAATCAATGCAATTCGATCTGCACGCATTGTCCGTCCGTGCTCAGTTGATGTTGCAAATTGGTGGTTCAATCGGATACACCTAACTAACTGGTAAGTATGTGTGTGCAAGTTGCACAGGCCTGTTCCTAATTGGACAATCTCGGTTTGTCGGTCAGTAGTACTGAAGGCATTCAGGAATTGTACTCAGAGTGCATCCCGATATAGGCTAGGTGATAACAACAGTCTGAGTTACTAGTAGAACAGAAATGTGTCTTCAGCCGTTCTTGCGTCTTCGTGTTCCTGCTTGGTGGTACGCAGGAATGTGAATTCTGATGTGTTCGCAGTGTGTGTGTGTGTGTGTGCTGAAATTGAGAGTGCATATCGATGAGTAGAACTTTGAGTTGAGGGTGTACACACACGCTCTGGAAGAACGTTTGTAGGTTAGTTTGTGTAGGCAAACGATTGGTGCACGATACACGAATTTGCTTGTTACGTTACGTGCAATCCTAACTGATCATAAGCAGCTTGCATTCTACTTATTCTGGATCCGTCCACCCACCACATACGGATCAGCCCTTACGATGGTCTCTTCCGGTTCGTATATTCATCCACCAGTTTTCAGTCACGAAAACTGATTTCAGTCCCGCTGATATTCGCGTTACCGCACCCATATATGTGTGGCAGTATATCCGACAACTTGATTACCGGTATGTACCGTTTCTGTAACAGATAAAGGCGATTTCGGTACCCTACACTCCGTTCATACTGAGTACAGCTACTCATTGTGTCATCAGTTTTGTTTTCACCTTCAAGCTGGAGACACTGCTAATGTCTAGCGACGTGATCCACCCACTATCTGTCCTGAGCTAAATTCTGTCCAAGTTGACCAGACCTATGCGACATCTTGCGAATGCATTTAGGTTGCAAACGTTTCATCACCAGGCGAGGTGACATCATTAATACGTGAATGTTTCAGCACAGATGATGTCACCTCGCTTGGTGATGAAACGTTTTCAACTTAAATGCCAAGCTCGGCGAACATATCAATACCAAAACCATCAACCTGAGCTCCGAACAACACGACCACTGTTCGCAACCATCAGAAATCTTGCGAATGCGAATGGCTCGCGTAGTTGTAACCTCTTTGTGTTGGAAAGGCTGTAGAACGGAAGTACATCGACTACTTTGATTTTCAGTGCGATATCTGGCACCATGATGGCATAAGCTGTTGTTCAATGTGTGCGACACAAGAAGTGATCAGTAGTGCGTAGTCGGTAGGGCCACGTCTCATTGTCAGATTCCATCGACAGATCGATGTGGTTCATCAGAGCAGAAAGAAGACATATATTGCGATCTGTTAACATTTCATTTACTCTCATCAGTCGCGAACGTAAAACATGCCAGTTATATACATCAAATATTTAACGACACACAGGGACTTTACACACATGCAAGCACACCACTTATTATGTAATCATGACCATGGCAACCCGACCGGTTGTTTCAACCACTTCTGTACACATAACGTCGGTTGGTAAGTTCGAATGAGCATCGCCTCGCAGAAAGCTAGTAACTTCGGATTTCGGTTGCGTAACAGTATCTTGAATGATTTTACTGGGTCAACTTGATGACCTATTGTCATACGGTGTTTAGCAATCGATGACGCACCAGTCCCAACTTTGTGCATTGACTACTGGAAATCCAATGTTAACATATCGCAATATATGTCTTCTTTCTGCTCTGATGAAATGGTTAAAGGGAACTCAGTGTCTCAAAGATCGATGTAGATTGGGCGAATGATTGGCGTGAAAAACTACTAAACCGATGGTAGTAAACCGTCCCATCCATGTAGCAACATTGGAATCGCCAATGGAGACAATGGTCTACTAATGTACTGAATGGTACAATAATAAACAAGATGATTACGTCAAAACGCAATTGGGGTTATTCATTGAAATCTCAGCTATACAAAGCCAGTTGGCTGAATATTACTCGGCATCAACTAGACATCAGGCAGTGTAACCAACAAGGTGTAACCAATAAAGTTAACAGTCGGGCCGAAAACGGGGTTTGTATATGAGATAAACATTGTTACATCAGTAAGAAAAATAGGAAGGGGATGAAGAGTTGTTGACTGGGCGGTTGGGAAGGGCGCTATTTCTTAAAGCAAACCAAAGGGTAACAATTTTGATATACGGTTCGGACGATCTTTGTCTGATGATGAGTCTACACAGAGACGACATCGGTCATGGAGCGTCGAGTTGAGTGCCAACAAACAGTAGAAGCACCATTTCGAACTCTCATGGTTGTAACCAATGCAATTTAACAATCGAAAATGGACTGTATCCATCCTTACCAGCGGTGTGAAGAAGTAAGCTGTAACGTAAGTCAGAGACGAGTTTAATGGAAATTGAGTTGCTGGTCGAACAAGAGGGCTGTTTGTTACGTGAACAGAAAGAGGGAGGTGGTCCTAAGGGCTGGCTAGATTCATCGAACTATCCGAAAATGAAGTCCTCGTACAAGTATATAGAAAATTGCGGCTGACCGAAAGTAAACAGAATAATGAATTGGAGGTAATATTTTACTAATGTGTTGAAGCTGATATTGTATATAGGCAATGTACGGAGAAATTGAGGTTATTCACACAACACGACAGAATCATTCGAAATTAAGATGGCCATCGTTTTGACCAGTCGAATGTATGAGATGTCCAGAATACCCATTCGCCAGCGACTGTTGACTTCGCACCTGCTTGGGATTTGTTTACATCCACTCAGTAACGCTTAGTAGACAGTTTTGATGAAGCCACTTGTGACAATCGGATTTCAAGGTCGAGAAAATGTCAACAAACATCAGCCAAGTACAAATCGAGGTTACAGAGTTCCGTTAGTAAAAATTAAAACAAAATGCTCTCATCTATAATACGAATCAATCAGATGACCAAACTGTCCAGTGAAAATGCACTGGAATTGGAGCCGGAAAATGGGAGCCCGCATTCTAAACGAGCTCACCAACGGGTTGCTCTTTCAGTGTGCACAATGCGAAACGTACGCAGTGCGTTATGCACTCCATCCATTAGAGCTTCTGTGACAAGCAATTCTGGCGAATTGGGGTATGATTTGTTCAACACCTGATAGAATCGATCAAACTAAGTCAGATACTGACAGGAAAGTCTGTATTTGCTCAGTCTTCTCATCTTGGATTTCGCAGACTTCTCTCGGCCGAAGTTAATCGTAGCTTACTGATAAAAGCGTTCGCCAAAACAACACCAGATGTCTCGGTGATGTTCCGTATAAGGGAGCAGCGTCGTGCTAATGACGTGTAAATATGTGTTGGACGTTGATTTCACCGGTCATTGCAACCTTTCCACATAGTCTGAACCCCGCTGTTGGCTGGCTCATGGATTAGGTGATATTTAACAAAAATATGACTGTGATGCCTGTTTGCAGATCGTAGGTCTGGGATTCTCTGGTGTGAATGGGTTCGACAAAACGTAACAGTGGCTGACCATCAACATGTTAGTGTACACTGAGACCATGTTTTTGTTAGCATCTTCTCTCAACGTCTTTGTTGGTCACAGGAGGTGAGTGCTAGTTTGTGAGCTGATTACAAATGTTTGGCGGAGTTTAATGTGGGAATGAATGAAAAGCGACCGTTACGGAAGGTTAGATATTCATTTCGTTGGATCATCGGTTACCAAGTATTAGTAATGCAGCGGAAGTGCCTAGAAAACTATCGTGACACATACACACGTTTGTTGAATTCGGACCTCTACAGTGCCAGGTGCTGATGAAACAAGACAGGGTTGATACGACCATCTACCATTTTGTCGGGGTTTGATAGCCACCGGTTCAATACCGTATCATGAACACAGTGCTGGTTTGAGTATACTCCAAAGACTAAGGTAGTGATACTAATGATAGTAGTTATTAAAGTGGATTTCACTTGTTTTGCGGTCACGAAGCTACACCGTTATCCCGAACTTTTGTACCAATTGCTGAGGGAAGCGGTCGTGTTGCATCTGCATGACTAATAGATGCTACCATCCAACCATCATTTATGCACCCGCTCCACAAATAATGAGTTGGTATATAACGCGCAGTGTACAACAGTGACTCACGCACTAAACGTACCAACAAACAGTGCTGACATACGGGGCCAGCATGTGCCTGGGGTGAGCCTCGTCTGCTATTGTTAACGAACGCCGGCACCGATTCCCCGTTGGTCTGTAACTTGGTGGACAAGTGTGTGCGAGTCGGTTGACACGATGTGTGTGCGTGTTGGCTGATTGAGCTGTGTGAAAATGATACGTAACAGCTACGTCTACATCCCGATTTCAGACTGCAGCTTTGTTCGCTCTGACGTAGTTGTGCTAACTGATTGCCACAAGTGTTTGATGTCTAGCATTACGTGTTGACGACAGCACACACAGTTCACCCCACAGCGTCCGTAACAACAATCAGGCTGGTCAGCGAGTGGATAGAAAATTTAACGAAATAGACCAATTCAAACCCATAGGGATGAAGCTTGTGCAGGCTGGCAATCAATCGTTTCGTGTTATTCTGACAAACTTTTACGTTTGGACGACAAACTCGTCAGAACGTAGTATTGGTAGATAAAACCATGGTGACAGATAACACAGACAGTTTGTCAGCGTGCGAGACACAATTGACATGGAAATTGGTGTCCATCGCGTGAAACGTTAATGTTGTGTGCAAACGTATTTTTCTGCGGAAGTTCTGTCTACTGAGGTTATCAGGGAATGTAGTTTATACTGGTTTGACTGAATTGTGTGCTGTGAACGTGTCACTTATGACAAGGTTGGGCTTTGTAACTTCTACTGCGCACTACATCGGTGAACCACAGTGTGGGACTAATGGAGACAGGATGCCGGTACCGAGGATTCAGTGTGTGTGTGTGTGACCTTTTCATTGTCAAACAGCATGATCCATTTTTTGTTGAACGTGAAATGAAGCAGCCTCCTGCAATTGATGTCGTGCAATTTGTGCGCCCAAGTAACCGGCGTGTTCGATCGCAATCCACCCGTCGACTTCTGGATATCGATTCGCCACGGGCCACACATTCAGTGTCGCTGACGTGACCAACACTCGAGGATTACTTTAGATGGATTGGGCTGTGGTTATTCCCGGATGATAACCCCTCTCCTACCAACAGAGTGGTAGAGTCGTCAGTCTGAAATTGCAGTGGTAGACGATCGAGTTTGTTGTTTGTGTGTGCGTGGCCTTCTTTATTCTTCTCTGACACGTGTCTGATTCCTGTCTGACTCTGGTATGTACCGGGAATACAGCACACACCTGGTTAGCATTGGCCAGCATCGCCGGGCAATAGGTTCTCAAACCTATCGCTGTTCTTCGGACTACAAATCAATCTCTGATTCTTTGTCACCTTCCGATTTGGCGTCGGCCGCTACTTTGGTCTGTATGTACCACAAAATTACAGAGGATAAGTGAACTCATTCGAGCATGTTTGATGATGCACATACGACAGTACAGGTACATTAGTGACAAAAACCTGGTGACCCTGAGGAGAAAAATCACACAGTTGAGATGATTGATTCGGACCATTCAGCCTCGTTGAAACAGGCAGGCAACCAAACAGTAGTGCTCTCTGTCCAGAGAAACAATTCTGTCCGTCGTGGGCATGTTTACAGACAACGACGTGACTTGTGTAGGACATTCCAAATGAACGCTCTATCACTCTGGATGCACAAGTACGCATGGGTTTTCGAGCAGCCTACACAAACCGGGGTTTGGGGCAGACGAGGTCACGCTAGTCGTATATCTGCACGCGTTTGTCACCATTATCTCCTTGCTGTCACGTCGGTGTGAGCTGTGAATGAGAGCACAACGACGAGCTGATGCACCAGAACGACATCACCTGAGCGAGCTGCCGAACGTGCCTCTTCGTGATGCAATGCAACATCTGAATGCCTCGACCTCTCTCTCCTCATCGTCTCTTCCGAGTAGTTATTTGACGAAAGAGGAAATTGGGGATAGCTGGTATCGTCAGAGTGGCGAGTGGGATAATATCACTAACCTGAGCGCACAGTTATCGACTGGACGATCCTACATGGCACTTCTTGTGACTACACTGGAAAATATAACCTACGTGAGCTGACCTGATCATCTGAGTTCCTCTTGTCAATTGACACCACAACGTGCACTGTGAGTAGTCCCTTGAAAACGGTGCATTCCCTTTGTCGGACTGCATGAACATTATTCATCCATAAAACGCTGATTGTTCAGTGAACTATCTCGAAGGATACCATCAGTTTCATATTGCATCCCTAGCCCTCTGTGCTCGAGTTTCCGGTATCTTTTCACAAACGTTACCGCAGATGAGAACACATTTTCAAAACTTTATAGCCTAGTCAGTTTAGCAGAAATCACTGTGAAGCAATTATTCAGGTGCGTAGTTCCCCATAGATACGCATCAGGGAGGTTCGACTAGAGACAAATCATGACCGCTTCCTGATCGTCTGTCTGCTGCCTGTTGGATATAGCCACACAATCAGCTATCTTGTACAAGTGTAAGCATGCGATGTGCATTTTTGTGGGATAGAACAATGAATTGCTGAAATAATTCTGACTGTTACGAGATGTTCAATTTATTTAAGTTACAGCTATCATCAACAGGAACAGGTTTAGGTGGAACTCGTGATCGACACACGATGGTTGGTCAAGAAGACATGAAGCACACACATAATAAACACTGAAATGCAATGAACACTAAAAAGGCTCGTTTTATTTTGAACAAGCGAAGAGAATGCAGCTATAAACGAGTCAGTTCAGTTTGGTCAACATGATATCTATTATCGGAAGTGGTAATTTGCTTTGTACAGTTCATTTTCAACTAGGACTGACGAAAGTTCAAAGGCTGTTCAGACCACCACGCCGTGTGTCAACGTCCGTTCAATTGTTGGGGGCGCATACAACGAGGACCCGAATAGAAATGAAAGACTGCTTAGAAGTAGCAAGATATTGGCCACCACTGAGGGCCACAGCATTGTTCCTAGTGTGTAGAAAGTGATGGCCCGAATAGACTGTGGAGGAAGATGGAGATTATGGAGGAGACTATCAACATGTTTTCAGTAAGACAGACTTTAATTCAGTATTTGCTTGTAAGTGATTAGTTCTACTATTCATAATGACACATAAATTGCTCATAAAAACAATCGTGGGATCAGACAATATGATTTCATTGTATCTGCCCAATTCCTTGCTTTGTATCAGTTTGGCTGAAGTGCACACATGTTACATTTCTCGCCCAAAATTCCGTATGTTTGATACATTTAATTCACGCGAAGTCATTTTAAATAGCCAAATCATGTTAGCCAAACTATAACATCAGTCACCCTAAACTCCAAATAGTCCGCCAGTCAAAAGTGTTTGAAGGTAGACACCAGTGCTCCTTGCCTAATATTCTGCTCACGGCCACTCAAATGGCGGGATTCGTTCACCACTATGCACTTTTCAGCGTCCGTCAGCAGCACTGTAGGTCCAGCAGTTTCGGGAACATCTGAACTCTCCAAATATGTTATGGTGATTATTTATGTCTAGTAGTTAATTGTTTAGGAGACTATGACGATTGTTGATGGTGTTCTGCATTGCAAGACATGAAGAAACAATATAACATATGAACAGTGGGTTCCCTTGACCCAATTTACCAATACCAAATGAGGATGTCGGGAGATATGGGTGCTTCTCAAAACGAAAGGTAAAACACCGTACATATATATTCGTGTGTACAACATAAGGTTAGCAGTAGAATGAACGGCCAACCCCGGATCATACGCGACAAGAAAGAGTTTTAGCCGTCGTAGGACAGAGAGACTGTTTGAGTTAACATTTTATACGTAAATAGGGTTGGACGGCAATTAGTGATTGGTGCGGCTTGGGAACACTCGAGCAATTATGAGTTGATATCTCGTCATCACAAGTTGAATGTGATGACCGGGCCAACAACTTTTCCTCTCTTCGTAATGCGAGTTGCAGTAGGTTAGGTCTGTATTATCAGTCAAATGCCATCATCTGTTACGAGGTCGCGCTTACCATGCACTTTATATACATGGTTGACTATTCTTTGTCTGCTGTTAAAGAATTTACAGCAACTCTGATCGAAATTGCAGATTAGCTAAAATATGCGATTGTGTGCTAACTAAGCAGTAGCTGTAGTTGAAAACAGCAGGGACTTTGGAGCTGTACGACAAGAACTGGCCAAGGCAATCTGCAGTTCTCGATTTACTTTAGTTGGGACGTAGTCATCTTCAGAAGAATGAATCAACAACACGTATATAAATGAGATCGCACACATATCAGACTTGACCGAGTTTCTCTTGCTATGACTACGGAAAATCTCCATGGCGTATCAATTTGCGATTAAGAGCTTCCTCACAATTCCTTCCTCCTCTCGAAAGCCGTCATCACTGATATGTTGCTGAACTCTGTAGCGCCGATTTCGTGCTAGGCCGTTTTCATAAGCATTCGACTCACTTCACGAAAACTGTAACTCCTGACTGCCTCAAATGATTTTGTGATTCATTGGCGTTGTTTTGTACAGTCCTCTCTTCTAGTGTGTAAAATGTCTAGAAATGACGAGTTGCTCTTCGATTCTTTCTTTGGAAAACAACATTTCTGATTGGTAGAATTCAGAAAAGTCACAGAATGTAACAATGTAAAATATCATCCGTATATCTTCCCCTGGCCACAGTCCACGACGACTGTTTTTTGGTTATTTCCAATAGTATATCCACCAATGTTGGGTCTAATGGTCTACTCATCTCCACACCATCAATTTGCTTATGGGACAGTCCTTCAAAATCAATGAAAATTTGATAAGCAGGAACGTACAGGAGCCCAGAGACAGTCAAGAGGAGTGGACAGAGAGATGTGCCGGCTGGAAATCAAACTTCGTGAATAAATACGCCGTTTCTGTTTAAGTAGATAGTCCGTAAGTGGGGGTCGATGTCGTTAAAATGCAGCATTTGGGAACTTATTGATTCGTTCACTGATGAGTATACCGTAATACGAGAGTAAACATTCAGCTACATATGTTGCGAGTGCCAATAAGACTGCACGAAATTGTTTTTAGCAGTGCTTTCGTTTGTGACGTAAAGGTTCTGTTTAGACGCTTCCAGTTCTATTGAGCTCATGAGATATTCGTAGTTTTTCAGAGCTTATTACTTTATCAAGATGTTTTCACTCAGCTTTTGGTCTGAATGGAACTGTCATGCATCTTTAAGAAGATTACTCATTTCGGATTCGTACTCAGCTCTGTTCATGTCGAGAAACCTTTGTCTGTTTGAAAAACATTGCATCTCTGAGCTCATGAAGTTGATCAAGTGCCAGATATTACGCAGCATCCCTGTCGCCTTGAGAACCTACGAAATGGTGTGGAGTGTCTGCCACTGTTACCTCGGAGCACTTCTGAAAAGAGCGCTTCAACTGGTCTACTAACCTTCCGCAGTGCGCTTGTGCTTATAACTGGTTAACTGACCTAGGAGAAGTTTTGAATTTCGGCTCACTTGTTCTTACGCAAATTAAATTGACGGTCATCTTTGCTTCTGCCCCAGACCATCTATGAGAAGCACGTATTCTTGATGTAGATTGGATGAAGAAATTTCAAGTACTTTCTGATTCCTATTTCCAATATTCTGCACTACAGGTTCCGATGGAGTTTCCAAAGTCTATAAATCACATCAACAGATAGCCAGTAAGCTCAGATACAGAACGATATCGGGTACCCAATCCTTTATTCATTGGTTGTTGTGACTGTTCAGTACGCGAAATCGATTAGAACACTTCTGAGAAAGGCCACCTAAGGTGGATTGAAAGTAGAGTATTACAAAATGCACCTAACGTTGTGTTATTCCTGATCTGTTTATTAGTATCGTGTTAAGCATGACGTCCAAACTGTTTGAATTCAGTCATACTAAATTTGATACGACGTTTCTCGCTAATGTCTGTCTATAGCACAGATTAGAATTATCGACTGATGGTTTGCGTTAACAACCGTACGAATTTGCACCATACAAGAAGTCATTCATCGTGAACACCCATCAAGATGGACGCTACTTGGTCGTTGTCACTTCTTCAGAAGCGTACTTCTTCAGATGTCAATCTTGTATTTAAAGTTCGTTCTCCGATCCGTATCTTAATCTCAATGTTTGTTCTGATCCCTCAGAAGGACACTTGTCTCAACCTACACGAAAATGTATGACCTGAATCACTCGGTTTTTGATATCCATCTCCTGCATTTAGGTTTAGAATGAACCAAAGGATCCAATGTTTCGTAGATCGACTGCTAGCTCGTTAACATGAGATGGAAGGCGGCTTCTATGTTTCTGACCAAAAAACATAGACCAGCGTTTAGTCGTTACACGAACCAATTCACTTTGATATTTACCTTATGAACATTTTTATTACGTAGGGAGCAACAGCGAAAAGAACTTTACTTTCTGTCAACACTTTTCAGGAATAGAATTGTGACCTCCGAGATTATACATTTCTAAACGGTAAAATGGCAATGCTCCAACCATTCCGAGTGGTATCGTGAATTAGGGCTAACCTGTACACCAAATGCGTTTCACCTTAATGACTGTTGTGCACTTCCGAGTCGAACTGTCGTGTTTGGAGACTCAAAGGATTTTAGACTAAGGATGGGTGATACATGTCAAAGAATTTGTTGGGTTGGAAGAGACCCAACTGAGAAGAAATTGGGTTTCAACTAGATTTACATCCGCTGCCACAACAACAGTACGCCCAATTGTAGCAAGTGTTCTACCAATTTTGCAACGATGGCATGCCGGTGGCTCGGGACTTTCACTTTTTAACGCAGCGCTCCGCCCAGCTCACTGTTGTACACCGGATCAACAAAGTGACGAAACAGATAGATTACCTTAACAAATTTTCTCAAGTAGTTCGCCTTGGAGTCCATCAACATGATTCTTCAGCAAAAGTCTTGTCTTCCTATACTGTTTCGTAGCTTAGCTGGTGGAAGACTAGTCAAACCTAGGCACGGTGCTTCGGTCACCAGTTCGAAACATGGCATTCATTGTATTTTTCACATAAAGTATTTGATAAAAATACTTGCAGTAAGTGGTGACATGTACAGTATAGTCATGATAACATAAAAGACGGTTGTGACCTCTGCTTCAATCTCCCAGGTGTCACATCACATGTCAGTCACTTCCGAATATTTGGCTGCTTTCTTCTGTACACGCACACAAACATCGTCAACAGACTGCACAAAACTTTCCCACACATCTTTCGCCCTTTCTCCCTTATACACACGATCACATCCATGCACCCAGCCAGTATTGTCGGGTACACAGAGCTACCACTCATATGATATGATCAAAGCACAGAAAATGCAACGGGCCGTCGCTGGAATGTACACAAATGACGAGTTGTATCAGGAGCAAAATTCGAGTGAAGTGTCTCTTTTGGAAAGAGGTTAGTTGAACTACCTATGGAAATGCAAAATCTGTACAGATCAATCCATAAGATGGAAACTGCACATGGACGAAATAATGACTGAAGCGACATGGTCCAAACGAACGCTGGTGAACAAAACACATATCGTCTTAGTGTCTCAAAGATGAAAAATATTGGAAGGTTAAGTAGACTTAACAACAGGGAGTTCCTATTTGTGAGTATATAACAGGTAGGTAGTTTCGGATTCCGAAACACCTTGTAAGTATACGGTGGGGTTGTGTGGCAGTTAAGCATTAGTGTGAACCACTGATGTATTGCTGTCTATGATGATGATGGGGTTGTGTGGTTAGGAACTTTCAATTCTGATGTGGATTAATCTTCAGACCGACTGAATTGATTATCAGTTTGGGGTAGAATAGACTAGCTAGGCGTGTCGTCGTAGAAGCCTGTAAGTAAGCGACCAAGTGTATGAAAGCATTAGTCAGTACACGCAGAGTGAGGATATGTGAAAACGAAGGCAGCTGGAATAGACTCGATTAATTGACCGGAATCGCTGGAATGTTTAATAGATTTCAAGGAGGAAACTCTGGTCTTTCCGATCGATCCTTCCCGTATGAAGGTGCTTTTAAGGTTACGAATAATTTGAACCCCAGATCACTTCATTTGTCATCAAAGCGAAGAATTCTGAATTGACTTGAAGCATTTTTCAACCAGTCATATGGGTTTGGAATTGTTAAGCGTTTTTTTTGTTTCAGTTGTAATTTTTAAGCCTAACCCAACTTAAGAATAAAAGCGTTATCCCTTTTTCAGTGCTATTAGAAAACATCTAAGGAAAACCATGGTTGTCGTAATCAGAATTCCTTGAGTTTTTTAAACGCATTATGAATGACAGTTTCTTACTTGTGGCCAACTAGCTCTTGCGCTAATCAACTGCGAATCCAAACGGTGGTTTTCAACTGATAGACTGAAGAAAAATAACACCAGGCTGACAAAGTAGGCCAAAGCTGAAACAGAACAAAGCAAAACAAATTAGATTAACACAATATGTATACAATCTATGAAGAAATCAATTTTTGTGCTGACGTAAGTTGGAGGAGGTCAACCTTTCCGGCTATTTCAAGGATATCTGGCTCTGTTCCATTGTATTATGCTGCTAATCAGTAGTGTTGTATATAGAGTCGCCTAGTAAACAATACGTGGGTAATTATTATGGAGTGGAAGTCGAAGAGAATGTTGTCAAACCATCAAGGTTTTTTAATCTATGATTTGCCTGAAAATCCTGCTAAAATCACTCATATATCGGTTGAGCATCAGACAAGACTTGTTCACTCTTTTTTACCGGCTCTCATAACAGTCGATTATATGACGTGTTACGTAGTCTGTCCTGGGTAGCTGCTTATAGTCAGATGGATGGTTAAAGTCAGATGGATTAGCACATATTGCCGTCACAGCCAAAATTGTTGGTTCTGGTTTTATGTCACTATTTGGTAAAGTTAAGCAATAATGTGTCCAAAATCCAATGGTAGTTCAACATATAGTAACAAGTAAATCTTAAGTTAGATCGTAAAATACAACCGGTGCATTATTTGCTGTTTTGTATTTCTGTCCTACTGTTTGACCCTAAACAGAGCACCAAACACAGTTCATTCACTGATAGCATTTACGATCACTCTTTGAAGACACTTTCGGGAGGTGGGCTCATTCCTACTACGGAAATTTTTTTGTTACTGTTAGTCAAGTTGTAAGTCTTCTTGTCTGTCCACACAAGATGGTAGTTACGCACATGTTCACACACACATGTGCATATATATATATATCTTCATATATATGTATATAATTAAAGTTGGTATTTCCATATTGCTGTGTAGTAGATGATCAGCTGTTCAGCCCGCTCAAATTGTGCACAAACGTCGCAAATACGGCAAAAATTCTCTATCTCTTTCTCGAATATGACGTATTTTTGATTGGTATTCTTGGTTGCCTGGTACAAAGCGATCCGGTTGTGTGCGTTTGTTTTACTAATAACATCCTCCCAGTGAAGCTATTACTAAGTTCGACCTGCGTGTATCCTGGGGGACTTGTGTTCAGTGAGAGCGGCCCTTATGATGAAATAACGCTGCAGCCTGGGTTAATACATTTTAGTAGATCCTACCTGGGTCTATCACAAAGTGGCTCCGTTAGAAAGCAACGTTATTCCGGAGTTTTGAGTGTATCCTAAGTGAACTTTGGTTTCAAAACTTAACATGACTTCAATACGGCGTGTAATAATGTGAGCTCGGTCTCCAACCATTTCATCCCTTGGTCTCACAGTGTGAAGTCGATGATCTACCGTCTAGCACGTATCCGCCACCGCTCCAGAGAGGTGTTTAAAAGCCGTTGGTCCTTGTGGGCACCAGCGCGGTGGTGGACGGCTTCTGCGTAAGTTATACACGCCGATGAGTGAAATTTATTCCTTGTTGTTGTTATTGAGGCCACCAGCTGACAAACTGAAACTTACTGACTGTAATTTTTTGCTGTTTTCCTCACCGTCGTTCATCACTGGGGCTCCGTACGTTAGTAATACTGTAATTTTAAAGATGTTGGTCATTACCACTAAAAGTCCTGTACAATTTCACTGAACTGCACGTCTTCCAAAGGGATATGGGTGATTGGCAACAGGTTGAAACTCCCGGCAGGGACAGTTGGCTGCTCGCTGAGTTCAGGTTTGAGAAAAAACACGGTATGTTTAATTGATCAGTCAGAATCTAGCCTGGAATCGACACGGTCTCATAATTACAGCGTTTTCACATCACCGTTTCTTTGGGCATCACCTGTCTGAGATATTTACGAATCTACCGTGTTGACAGCAATTTTCTTTACTTTTGTAAACAACCCACAGTGAGTTCCCCTAGAAGTTGTTGCAGAGTTATGCATACGTTTCCACTAAAAACATTCACTTTTCCTTGTCAGTAGTTTGGTTCTAACAACCATAAGAGATTTTGTCTCAGTCTTCCCCTCACTTTGCTGTACTCATAAAACAAGATCAGATTTTAAAAATTGACAACATGTGTGAAAACATTCAGAATGTGTTGATCCTGTTAGCATTGATATTTATGATCCTTGATTAAGACCTGTCGCGCTCAGTGGAGACGGAGATGCTCACATACCTGAACTCGAAAACAACTGGTTAGCCAATCACCAGCTAAAGCTGATTTTCCAGGGACTGCATGAATTATAACACAAATTTTCTGTCCTCTCCCTGTGGATTAAAACCAGTTCAAATAATTCACGTGAATCGTACCTATCATCCACAGAAAGGTACCAGCAATCAGTGTGGTGTATTGTCCGGTTCGTGGTTTCCATTGCTCGGGCTGATGACTCACCAAAACGATGACGACAAGCGTGCAGAGCAGAACGATGAAGGTAAGACTGAGGGTGGCAGCTTGAATGTAAGGAATGGCAGCTCGGCTATCTAGAGAGAAAACGAAAGAGAGGGTACATACTTCAGATAATTTATTAATGTCGTCGAGACAGAGAACCTTCTGTGTCCCGCGTCTACTGACGCTTTCATGGCCGTTTTGAAAAAGAAGTCGCATGACATATTAGACACACCTGCAATGAACAGACAGTACACATATATTATTCTATATGTCTCCACCAAGACTGACAGTATAACGGACACCTCAGTTCACCTTTACCCTATTTTTGTGGTAGCCTGCAAGCTCAAGTATTGTGTAGTGTCCGTCGCTGTTTCTTTCGTTCAGGACAGTAAAGAGTGAGATTCAATTTCGAGCCAAACGAGTCCAGACTCATTCACAAAGACTTTATATTTCATAGGTCAGTGTAAGTGAAGACACAGAAGCCATACTGAATGGATCTGAACTACTAAATGAGGCTGTTTATCCATGGCTTTGTACAATTGGCTGGACAGTACACATGCAGTTGTAATTCGGTTTCTTATCCTCATATTTATGAGCAGTTTACTGGCAGCAGCATGCTGGCGGACAACATTTTGTTCTATTTTCGGCTGAGTTAATGAATCTTCGGTTGTTGGCAACGCCGTCAGCTGGCTCTTTGACGTTTGCTAAGTGAAGAAATGCTGCACGGGATGTACTGGAAATAAGTGAACATGAGATTTGGGTCTGCGTCCGAAGAATAGTCTGTGGAAGATGCTCGATTGACCTGCACGTGTACAAGGATTGTATCATTGGTCTATGGCTGGTTTCTCCAGTAAGGACATTTCATACCAAACTCTTGTCCCGTAAAATGATCTGTCTTCTAACAGAACACTGTAGTGGATAAAACACATTGATCCTAATCCTGTCAGTGAGATACGGAGTATTTGAAACCGGGAAGCCGTTCGTACACTACCTGACACTCAGTAGATCACACGAAAGACTTAACCAGCGTCTACATGAAACTAAGTTGTAGTCAGACGAGTCAACTCAAAGCAGTATACCGTTTGGGTTTCACCATGTCCTAATCAATGTAGACGGTCTTCTGCATTTGTTACTAGGGCCACTCCGGTGTGTCACGGGAACAGATGGAAGAATGCGTATGTGGATGGGGTCTGGAAAATGTTCTTGAAAAAAATTCAGTTACTCAAACAAGATTCTGACTGATTAATGCTGTAAATGCAGCACGGTGTACGTATTTGTCGACATAGCATACCTCAAGGTGTCAAGTCACACAGTCAATACTTCTTTTTATCGAGGCTCTAACTTAATCATACAATTCCAGCCATTGAATATTTATGCGCAAAGTCATTCTGATGAAGGCCAGGTGGCATAGTGTAGTCTGTTAAAATACTAACGGAACTGGTAGCTCGTGTTGGTGGACATAGCCTCCTGTTGCTCGCTAATCTTGTTGTTTAGATTTCAACTTTCTCGTTGGCAGATAAGAGGACATAGACAGAACACAAAGATTTGTTACATTCAGCAATCACACAGCTCCTACTTAAACAACCGACTGAAGTGTATGTGGAACCTGTTCACTCAAGTGGCGCCCCTTGTTTATGTTTGTGTCTCTGTAGGTAATTGAATCACATTAGTTTGTAGGTCTATACGTTTGTTTCCAGAAACTAAGGTATTGCCAAACCTCCATTGATTGGTCACTTCGCCATGATCTGAGTAATGGTTTGGAACAATCGTCCGATGTACAAAGTCAATGATTGTTTTGGACTTTCCTGCATCATACGCCAATCACATGCTCATATACAAAGTGCGTTTACGTTGGCGGACATCATACTTTCGTTGGTGCACTTTCTGAGTCAAGTATATGTGCACACAGTGGTCTCTCCAGCAAGGTCCTTTCAACAGGTAAGCATACCAACTCTGAGGTTCAAAATCGCAACTCATCGCCTCGCTTTTGTTTATCCCGAACCGACGACATATCAAAAACAGTTCACTCGAGATAGCTCATGTGAGCGCACTACGTGCTGGGCTATCTGAATTTCAAAAAATCTTTGATTAATCTATCGATAGCAATCAAGAACCTTAGGTGCATGTTTTTTGAAAGTGAACCAGTAGCTCCTTCCACATTCTTCGACACCTATGTGCAGAATATCACACTGCTTTTTAAGATTTCGTGTTTTTTCATAATGTTATATTAGTAGTTCTGTATAAGATAGTAATAGACCGTATTCTCGTGTAGTTTTGTGCGTCTGTGTAGGTTGGGGAGTAAAGCGTGTTGAGCGGACCACTAATTTTAAAGATAAGTACTCATTTGTCAGGCAAATTATTAACATCGGACTTCCGACAGTTTAACGTGACTGTTAATTCATTGGTGTTCCTACTCCCAGCTGACTAAATATCTCACAGCTGATGCGAGCTAGTGACAGAAACCGAATGAAATACCTCCACGGAAAAAATTCTATGCTATTCACATGATTTGCTTTGCTAAAATCCACAGGAACTTTTAAAAACCACAACTTAATCTAAGTTTAGTTTGCTTGAACTGATCTGGAATTCTCTGAAAATCAGGTACCACTCGATCACTCTCTTTATCATTCTTACAATTTAACCTACAGCACCTAATGCTTTGTTTTACGCTCAGGTGAATACTAATTGCAACAGACATATTAAGCCTTAATATTTAATTATGTAACCAGAGTTACATAGGTGCATCATAACATCACAGCAAAAACAGCTTGTGCTCAGCAAAAATGTTCAAAAAGGTGTGACTTACTAAGAACGGGCTGAACATTTCTGTTAAAACTCTGATTGAATTGGAAGGGAAGTAGAGGAAAGCACATTCCACTGAACGCTGAACATGAGAAACAAAACGGGAAATAATCGTTCAGTTTGTGTGAAAAATTCGACGATAATTTCAACTTGGTTACCAACATCAGAAACTCGGCTTCCTATTGTTTAAGCAGACAAATGAGCTTGATGAAACTCCGGCTATTGTTCACAAAGTCTTATGCTAGTTTTACCGTTGAACGTGAAATAGATCGAGACACTATCTTTTTCAAGTGCCTCGGTTACCAGTAAAAAGCATTGTGAAACTTCCAGGAATAATAACTAGTTCTGATTAATATACATTGAACGTCGTCCAGGAATGATAAAGGATTTCGCACTATCGCATACCTTCCAGAAATCCACTCTCGAGAAAACGTTATACTCTATTCACACTCTTGTTACGGTCTACCGCTGGCGCATATTCTTGAAACTGCCAGTATTTGAAGTTCGGCCATACTTTCGTGAAGCAACCGTACTTGCCGGTAGATCAGCTGAATTACTAGACACAAACGCCCAATCACATTCGCTTGTTTGAGACGCTCCGATTGCTCGATCACCTTAAGACGAGACAATAACTGCAATGTTACATCCAACAGTTGTCCTCATGAATAGGATTTCTCTCCCTGTTGGAATCACAGAATATCCATGATACTGCGAAGGCTGCGATCAGCCGTGTATGACGTTATATTTACAAACTAAATTCCCTATCAGTTATCATTAATTATTGTTCAATTTTTCGGGGTGCTCTGAGTTAGCTGACGAGTTTCATGTGAAATTTCCAAGATTTTGGTTGCAACTGACTCTTTTCGAAACTTTTGAAATTAGTGCTGTCTGTCTGTTTGTGAAACGTGTCACTTTACATATGTGGTTGTTATTTATACTGCCAATTCTGTTAAAAAATAGTACAATAACACTCCAACTTATTTCAATGTTTTTTCGAGTTATTTTGGTTATGAGCCGACAACCAAGTGGCTTTAAGGTATTTTCAGATTTTCTGTTGCTTTTCACAATCACATTTTTTCAAGTTTATCTGACGTTTATGGAACGCATTTTACTCGCAACTTATTGAAAAAGTGTATTTTGTACACGGAAAAATTCATCAAGTGGAGCCCTACTTCTATACTAAGATATCTGAGGGAAACTGTGCATGTAGAATACTTGTGGATAAATCAGATCGGAAGGGTTTGAACTTTAAAATAATTTTACAACCAGAGTTATAAAAAATTCATTCACCAAGTCATCACACATACACTCAAAATTCATCTCTCTGATTAGTTTGGGAATGGAACGAGTAAAATCATCCATAGACGATATCACACTAAAACAGTGTACGACTTGACGATGAAGAAGCCTTGATACCCGGAAAGTTTCGCGATGTTTATTATCTGAGACACATTTTTTCATTAATGGTGAGAGAATGGTACAAGAAACAGGTTGGACAGGAGTCTCCGGTTGTCAAAACCTAAACTAAACATTTTAAATTTAACGTTTTAATACGCCTTCTAGAAATGTCATATGGGAACGTTGGCTAACGATCAGGAAACTGTAAATTTAGTGATAAAGCATGATATGCTGTACATGGAAAACTTCGTAGATTTTGTACAAGCAACTTGCAGGAGGAATTCACGAGAAATTGTACAATTTTGTAAAATTCGTAGAAAAATGTATGGAGTTTTGGGTTTTCATCCATTCCAAATGCTCTTAAATAACATTCGGGACATTCCACTGAGTGGTTTCACAGAGCATTATATTGGTTATCTTGTGTTCAAGGTTACGAGGCAGGATTTGAGCAATACACATGTGATAAATTTTATCAAGGCAATTTGGAAACTAATTACACCAAACCTTCCACTACTGATGGAAAACAATGTGAATTACATGAAATAACAGCTCCTGCAAACAACTTCGAAGAAATGTTGAAAAGCTTATCAATTACATGCACAGTTGTTAAAACTCCCAATTTTGCCTGAACTCTGGCACAAGCTCTATCGAGCACAATCGTACGGAGTCTCCAGTCGGGTCGTATATTCACTCAAAGTGTCGGGGTAAACAGAAAAGTGTAACAGCTTCTAACAAAATAACTTCGCATTATTACCCATTTTATTTGCAACGTATGGTCCGTTGTCGCTGTGGCTTCATATCACGACCACATTCGGTTTCTACACTTTCTTGATTAGTCCGATGAAATGTTTCTTCAGCAGAACTCAATGATCTGTACGAATTATATTTTGAAAAGTTTTTCATCCAAAATATTTTTGGTAAACAGATCCTGAAAAGTACTAACCTTCACGGTGAACAGGAACCCGGAATGCTTATTGTATGTGCAGCCTCAGGCAATATTTTGGAGATCGTTCGACCAACGGTGAGCGTAACAAGCACAAGACTACCCGTCTCACTTCTTTACTTGAGTGCTGCCTAAGTGGTGTCGCTTATGAGAATGCACCTCATAAAATTACGATTTTAATTAAGGCATTGAGGCAAACCAAGTTTCTACACCATTCCCGTATGCGCTCCTAACCTCGGTTCGATCTACCATTTCTATACTAGGTTGTATGGTTGAATTTCACTGAGTATGCATAACTGATGAGAGACAACAGCCGTGAAGTCGCTCGTGTGTCTCCGATGGATTCCCTCGGTAAGTTCCAGAACCGAGTCCGTTCAACTGCAGGATTATGTCGCCAATGCCTGTTGTTCGGTGAATGACCATCTTGTTTGGACTATGAGGGTTAAAAATGAGACGAAAATCACATTCATCACGCACAGATTGTTGAACCTGAGGTGCCCTCTTTCAGCAGTCTATGAATGGACGTTCTGGATAAGTTGTGTTATTGGAGTAGAAATGAAGTGCTGTTTTAAACTGTCTTTGTGTCACTTCAGTCATTTTGAACCATTTATTTTAGTCGCTATTTTTCGCAGTTAATTGCTAAAATACGCCTCGGCAACAGAGTCTGTAGGTTTAAAGTTCGGACAGGCCACTCTGAGGTTGTTGAATTTAATCGTCCTTGCTCGGTATATCTTTGAGTGCAACATGTACCAGTTGTTTTTGTAATTTGCTGAGTTGCAGTGAAGCTTTGTACCAAGTTAATCAAAACGTCTCGATTCGCCCACATCAAACGATTGTATTTAATTCAATGTCCCTAAGCAACATGACAAAATTGTATTAACTAGACGGCAACAGAACATAGTTGTAAAACCCAATCACCTATAAGAAAACCTTCAACATACCGAATTTCGATCACACTCCAAAATCCGCAGGTGAAAGCACACCGTTATCTATATCTCCACCTGAGGCAATTACGTTAGACACAATTATAGTTAGTTCACTTGCTAAGGACTTGAAATAAAACAACGGTCACGTCGGTTACACCCTCCTGCATATGTGACTCGGCATGAGGTCGTTAAACCATGTAGACGTGCGTTTCTGAACAACTGTTGTATCAATTTTGTGAATAAAATCAAAAACATTATTTGATCACTCTAACTGGTCGATAAAAACCTACTCTAATTATTGCATGCAAATATCTCTATAGTTTGTCGCGACAAAAATGGAACCTCGTATTGCAATGCTTATTTGTTGGAGTGATTTCAACGGATGAAAATTGGAATATACTTTCTAGTTCAGACTGACTTATGGATTGTGATGGGTTGCAAACTATACTTATCTGTATAAATTTCTCTGAAGTGTTATGAGGTGCCACACAGAAATCCAACACGAAATCGGGAATATTTCTACGGTTCTCAAAACAGGGTTTGTCTAACTACCTAAAAGTTGATGAAATCCTCTGCTCATTACATTATATTATCCCTAGACACTCGTACTGTTTTGGTTCACTCAGTTTTAATTACTAAGGTTCACGATCAGTTTTTTCATTTCGAATCAAATTGTGAAGTCAGTAAAAAATTTTCTTAACTGAACTTTGTCTAGTAAACTCGAAGCATACGAGTCGTATTCTTATATTGGAGCAATAATGAAACAGTTTGGTTTTTGACAACATACTCCATCAAAGTTCATGGATGAAAAATGTCAGTCACTGTCACGTTAATTAAGACAAGGCTAAATCGAGGACCACGCCAAGCTAAAGTATAGGGATTTGTGAAGACCTCAAAGGACACATTCTCTAGTATTGTGAATAACGGTACTAACCTTATGTTACACAACAAACTGCCAGAAGTGATCAACATTTACCAAGCAAGAAAACGATTCGTTGGGCCTCTTTTTTGTGACAGTATTCTTTCCCTGTCCATTACATCAACAGGAATTCCGTTAGGTCACTCATTGGGCTTATTGCAAGGGACAATCACTTTTCGTTTTAGAAAAGTACTGGAAATAGGGAATCTACAATTTCACGACAACTTGTAAACAATCAATAATTTGGTTTTTGGGGAGACTTCTAGTCCTCACACTAGCCTCTTCAGGTCACTCCCGGCCATTATACTTGTTTGTAATTTAGACATCTAAAAACAATGCTCCAACAGTTCTGAAAAATTTGTTATAATTTTGCTTGTTCCATCCTTACCTCTGTGGAATGTATTTTTTAATGGTATCATTAAACCACCGCTCACTTTATCTCAGAAGAAAGTAAGGATAGGGAGGTTTTTAAACTGCTCTCCGGAAATGCACGGATATCCTTTAGTTCATTAATGATATGCACAGAATTTGACTACAGGCTGAACGCCGTTCAAATTCGACCACAGCTTTAATTTGTTCAGAAAATTTTCCAGCCTCTCAGATAAATTTCGGTCAATTACAAATAAACAGTGAGCAAACAATGGTGGTTTTCAGATAAAATCACGTGTGCAGCGCTTTTCACAGTATTCCCTCAGCTAAACATTACCGTTACTAGCGAAAATTTCAAGTACTATGCTCTGTCTCCCGGAGTACAAACTTTTTAGATGAGCAGACCAATCCCTTTGACCATCAACATGGTTGTTTGCTTAGCAGTTAACCCATAAGTCACCAAGTAACACACCTATTACCTCAAATACTAACGCACATTGTCATGGTTACGATGTGATGAGTAAAATATAATTTCATCGGACACAAGTAAGTAAATTCTATCGCTTGGACAACTGAAGATAATAAAAATTACCGTTAGATTTTTGTAGCAGGTGGAGCATTGCACTGGATACTCATGCTTCTTATGTTTCCATGTTCCATAGTGCTACTTTTGAAGAGGATAACTATGAATCAGCTGTTTTTATCGGTCAGTAGAAATGCGAATGGGATCGATGTGGCACTTCAAACGAACCGGTTAAGTAAGTTCTTCTCAGCGGGATAATTTTTACATGTTCCGTTCAATGTCAGGCTCAATCTTTTTAATGAAAACTACACTTTTTTCATCCCGCAACAAGCAACTTCTTCGCCGTGATTAAAAAGAATTCAATCTGATAGGATGGCAATAACTTGATTTATATACTCATCTAAATATTTCATTTGGGTTGATGTAACCTACAGCTCATGGTAGGTATGGTTGCGAATATTTGGATAACAGTAAATACCACAACCTCAGGGCTGTTAAATTTTGATAAATTGCAGTTGGTGTCCACTGGTGATATGTTAATATTCACAGAAGGTAGTGAAACAGTTAGCTCCCTTGGATTGACCACATGGAATTTTTTAAAGGTACACTTACTCATTTTTTTGCAAGACAAATATAAATAATTTCAATCCAATGTTGCATTTGCTATTCGGAAACAGCAGGAGTGATTAGGATTTTGTTATACTAGTAAATGACAGAAATATGTAAGATGATTTGTGAGTCTTTAACATAACTTCCTCATCAATACCACCTTTTTTCTCAAGAAGAATACAGCCAAAATTAACCAAAAAAATTCACGAACAACCTCATTATGTATTTACATTTCGAAGCAGTGTCATGCAGATTTAATTAATCAAACAGTATGGGGAAAAAATGATAGACTCCCACATAGGCCTAGAAGACGCATTTTGAACATAAAAGACTATTTTTCACGAGCTGTTGTCTTTTGCTACTACAACTGTATACAGCAGATCAAAGGAAGACTAGTCAGTTATTGATTAAAACTGAAAGTAAGTGACACAGTGAAAAGACTAACAAACAGAAGTTATTCCGTTATAGTTGGTAGTTCGAAGCAGAATATCCTCATTCCTACTCAGCGTTATTCAGTTAGGATGGAAATCAGACAGTCGATTTGTTACTTAAACTGGGTGTACCAAACCTTAACTTAACTCAGTACAGCCTCACCTATCCAGTTCAACTTGAAATAATCATTTAACGAACACTTCAGTTAAGCCAATAATTGCAATGAAATGGTGCTTAATTTTTCTCTCCCATCATTCAGTAGATTTTTTGTTGAATGATGACTTCCTGTTAAATCATTAAATGGTTTTGCAACCCCTGATGAGAGTACGCGGAACGCAGATGTTCTTTTCTTACCCCTTCCACAACACTGAAAAGACTCACTAAATCATAACAACTGATATGGTTGCCATAGGTGGGGTGAACCGAGTAATCAGTATAGTTCTGGAAAGACGCACGAGTTTCAGGTGTAACTGTACACAGGAAACATGTTTAATATTCACGAAACGAGATCGCATGACGCTGCGATTTGATGGAAAAATTTCATAGTCCCTTTTTAACGGAAATACAAACAACGTCCTGCTTTAGATGTTATCTCCAAGAACTTGAGCATGCATTTTCACCAATGAGGAAGACTAGTATCCAGAAAACGGCAAAGTTTTACATCACTTTCATGTTCCTGTCTGACTGCAACATCCAATTTATTTCAACCCTGATCTACGGTGTACAAAACCTAACAAGTAAACCGAGCTAAATCATGATGTAATATATCAAACAATCTCTACCTTGCACCTTTCTCGCCATTTCATATGAATACATACAAAACGTAGGCGATAGCGATAGTTGCTCACTCTGACGAATGGCTCGAAATTCACTCAACTGGTTGATTAGATTAGATCTCATGAATAACAAAACCATACTAGTTAGATCAAAGGAAAAACCAAGCAGGTGTACAATTACTGTCATTGATTTCACTGTCCGGTCGATGACGAGTGGATTTACCAAGAGGACTACGTATACCGTCCAATCCAAAGGTTGTAGTTGGAAACTTTCTGGGACAAACCGAGATATTTGCCTTCACAAAACGGGTACACATTGCTTTAAAATTGGCAAATACAGTTGGTTCGCTACTTTGTGGCAGAATCAGTAGTCAGTATTGCTTGTGCTTAAACAAAAATGTGAATCAAAAATATACAACTCGGTATCAGCCAAAGTTATGGTCTTAACAAGTAAACCGTACTGTTTAACTTTTCTGGCAGTCTAAGGTAATCTCAATTTAGCACTAAACACCTTATTAAACTGTTGTTATCTTACCGTGGTCAACATTTGTACAGCATTCAACCCACAAAGAACGCTTACGGTCAAGATAGATATAGCTGGGAGCTGTCGCAGAAAATCCCACATAATAGTCGATCCAGGAACCTAAACTCAGAGCGATCGCGCCGATAAAAGTGAATATAGCGCCGCATACAAAGCCGAACACAATTGTACCCAGCCAAACTGCCCGAATAGAACGCATAGCACTAACAAATCCGGTTCGTTTGCCACTGAACTGTGAAATAGGGCCTCAAAAGAAATTTCACTTTAATTCTGTTTTGTCGTGTGGACTCTACAACGTTCACTCTGGCTCCGACCGACCATCATCTGAGCGGACGTGTGGCAGGTTATGAATGAGGGTAAGTGTCTATCTTTGCTGTAATTGATCTTGGTCTGATTGGCTCAGAGATAAGAGGTCATGGTGAACGTGAAAGTACGAACGCACACCAAATGTTCGACAGATGTACATTGTCCAGACAAGCTGAAGAGATTTAGCAGCATGTTCTACAAAGCCTCTTTCTTTCATCTCGTCAAGCTTAAAAATATATGAACGCAGCTTAGGAAACAGACGAAAAAAGATGAATCATTAGAACATCAAGACAATTTATCTTAAGAAACTGGTTATTGTGAATCGGTAGTAACGTCCTACATAGCTAATTCTGACACGAACGTTTCACGGTACTACTTATTTAAAGTTTAAACGTGGGGACTTTCGGGACAAGGAACGATTCAGCAACCTTAGTATTGTGACACAAATCCGCTACTGGTATCACCGACCAATAGCGTAAAAGCTTAATCCATTCGAAAAAATATCGAGTCAAATTTGCGACCCTGGGTTTTTCACGTCCAAACAGGGAGGTTACACCCGTTCGCAGGCGTCAGACACCGATTTACTGGGATGAATGCGCCAACAGCTAGGATAACACCACCTTAATCGGTAAACAGTTAATTTGCACGTATAAAGCTCTCTACAACATGTCGGTTTCAGTAGCTGAATAAGAACAAACCTAAGGGAAAAATTAACTGAATTGTTATGCTTGCTAGATAATCGTAAATGGCTGGGTTGACCTCGAAGGCACTGGGTTGGCAAAATGTTAATATGAAACAGAACTTGCACAGAGCAATGCGAAGATGTAATTCATGTGCTGTTCTCCGGAATAACATTCCGTGCACTCTCAACACACATGGGCATGCAACTAATTTCAGAAAAGTCGAAATTCCACACAGCGGAAGTCATGGCTGAAGGAAGTAAACAGACGGTCACAGAAACTAAAAATCGAAATTGTGGGAGTGGCGACTACGGGGTTAGCTGTAGCGTCAGTACAAAGTGTTTTTGAACACCCCGGAAGGGACTGTGACTTTTGATAGCCAACTTCTCGGCAAATCGGAGTTTGCATATCCGGTTGCTCCCAGAATGCATCAGGAACCTTGACTCTGTCTTGTTTATGCGTCATGCAACTGATAGTGCTGGGTGCCGTCCGTCATCATCCGTGCAGGGGCCTGGCGTTTCTAATTGAGTTTCCAGCCATTTGGAACCATGCTGCTTGATGCGAACAGCTAGTCGTCCGTTTGTCCTCCCTATATAACTCATATTGCATCCACTGGAATATTTGCAGTACGACGTGACAGACCTAGACTGATTGTTCGTGACCGGAGCGACTGGTGATCTCGTTTGCTATTCTATATATTATTTTCCTGTGTTACAATTCCTAGATACAGCAGCCGTTAGACGCCACCCTGTCCACATTAACCAGCTCTCCCCTGGAAACGGGAGTTCTAAATATACAGTTCTCTTCTGTGCTGTTCTGACTATAATTCTCTTGTAATGCACGCGACAGAAGCTTTCAAAATATATATATATTGTCCTGTCCAGGTAGGCTTCCTGTAGACATATCTTCCTACCGTGCTATCCGAACTTCGCGTGGCTAAAATGTCCCGATAGGGAAGACAGTCATTTTTTCGTTCTCCCTTGTCAGCTGTAATTTCGGGTGAGCTTAGTTCAACTTTAAGAATAAAACATTTGACTAACTTGAGCTCTCAGAAATGGCTAGAATATCATCTACGTAGTTCCTGTACAACACCGGTTTTAACGGAATATCGTATAATGTGAATTCCACTATAGCCATAAAAAAATCCGCCCGAGCCGGACCCAGCTGACTAGCTATTGCAAACCACTTTCACTTGTCAAAAACTGTACGTCTGGAAGTTGAACCTTGCATTATGTGTACGCAAAGGTAATGACGATTTCAGTTGGTTCACCGAAATGCGAAATGCATAACTCCTGCTTACAATGAATTCGAAACAAATAAATTTGGAATGTTAGTAAACAGGGACGTCACATCAAATAAACACATCAGTTTGTCTCGGACATTTAAACCACCTATACAATTAACAACTTTGAAACTGTATTTCAGACTATACTTACTGCACTGTCTTTTGATTGGTTCAAGCAAACCACGTAGCCAATGAGCTAACTTATGCTGCCATGCGTTACACATGGAAACAAGGGGCTGAAGTGAGACATTGGGTTTGCAGCGTGTGTATACCCACTGGCCTCATCAGCTTGTATTGATCAACAGAGATTACGCCATTTCTCCTAAGCGTTTCCAACTTGCAGTAGATTCTCTTCCTCGATTCTTGGATGTTGTCAGGATTATCGTCGGGGAGAAAGTTCTGTGTCACAAGTAATTCCAAACATTTTGTTACTTGGTTCACGAATGATCTCAAAAGTGATCTCACATGCAGCAGATGAACTTACTGGCCAAGTCTCCTGGTAAAAAGGACGTTCGAAAGCTAGTTTTGCGTTGCTGCGGAGGTCTTGTCGTCGAAAAATAAATAGACTTTTTTAACGTGACCATCATCGAGCCGGAAGTAAATCTAACTAGATCTTTTTTATTAAATCACACATTATTCCACCAACATCAATACACAGTTTGAATGCAAACTACGTAGTACCGAAATGCAGCGGCTCCCTAAAGCATCATGTTTGAATAGTTTGCTTTCCACATGTTACTCTAATGCAGCTTACAGTCAACAACATTTGGCTTGCGGCTGGGCATGTTATGTACACAACTTGCTGGAGGTTTTACGTGATACTCATCTGCTTGTACTATTGCTCCAGATTTGAATTGTGGTCCCTCCATTCAGATCAACCCAGTCTCCTTTGACTTCCACCCTACCGTGTTCTGTAACCGGCGTAACTGGCAGCACTTTAGGATGTTGGATGCGTTCGTATTTGTTTGGTGTCACCGTGATCATAGTTGAGATGAACTACCATGTTTCTGTCTCATTGAGGTATGTGATGTATACATTAAAGAAACTGATAACCTTTGAACAGATTAAGCGAAGTTTCCCGAACAGATTTTCGGACGCGGTCCACATCAAAAAACGAGAATCAATACTGTTCTAGCCAGTTTGGCTCAATATTCCCAACATGCGGGTCAACCAGATAATTGATTGAATTACATTCACCCTGTAAAGAATGACTAGGATTGAACGTGAAAACTGCTCTAAAATTTTACTTACAAAAACTGACAGAGTGTCCAACCGAAAATAGATTTTTGTACAGGTTGTTTGAGAAGTCCACCTGTTTCCTTCAAGGACTAAAACGTACCCGGTTGCTTTTGTATGTTGTAGACTCGAAAATAATACTTCCTACTTCTTGCGGTTGCTTGATATATGTGATGTGGAGGTGAGAGGGAAAACTTGAACATAATCATAAACACAACTCGGACCGCAATGGAAATCACTTTTCATGGTTTTATGTGCACTCACCTTTGCAGAAACGTAGAGACTAGTAGATGAATATACAAAAGGTGAACATGAGTGTCCATATATATTCAAAATCCATACGGATTAGTGAATAGTCGTACTACACGGGCCAGTGATTCTGGTAGTCTGTCGTATATTAGAAAAAATGAGGACAGTTTTCGAAGTGGTTGCTCTGTCCCAGTCCGACATACGTAGTTTAGGCGAAGCGATGAAAGCTTTTCGGTTTAGGAATACGTCATCATCCGGTATCTTTGTGGCTTATTCTAACAGGAAATGGGAACAACGAAAGTGTGCGATACGGCAGATGAGTAATCGGCTTATGAAGTACAGGGACCAGCCTGTTTTCATTACTACAGTTATTGGGGAATACCCAAATACGCACGGGTGGACTGTAACTTCACTCGTTCTATCATCCCATTAGTGTTGGTCGAGCGAATTCATTTGCTACCGAAGAAACCATCCACTGTACACAGAGGATGGTGCTATCCTTGTCCGAAATAACCGAGCATTGTGATCGAAACCAAAATGTGTTTGCGTTCTTGTGTCACCACGAGCAGTTTACGCTGCATCGTCTTTTAGTCTCCTTACACATGTCATACCTGCTGTGCGTCCAAAAGGATGAGACCAGGGAGCAATGTGGAATTTCAACCCTTAACCTCCACTTAGGTAGTCCACAGGCATGCTTAGCCACGCTGAGCCACTTTTACACACAGGCCGCCACACAAAAGCTTCAGGTTACATTTTCTCACTGTATTGATCACTATACAACCAAGCAGTGAAATTTTGCGGTAGTTGTAGCTTCAAACACCGGTCCGTGAATTTGTGCACGAATAGCAGTGTTTAATTGATACTTATCTCAGACTGTTCAAGTGAGTTCTCACGAGTCTCACCAAATCGTCATCCACTATCACTCGTTGTTTTGTGCAGGCTTGCACATCAGATTTTTCTGTCCTTCATACACGTATTCAAATCTGTTCATCGGTTTGGTTCTAGTTCGACCCCATCGACTAGAGAAATAGTAGTACAACCCAGTATGCATTTCAGGGGTTGGAACACCTAGCCACAAGTTCATCAGTTTAGCAGAACATCTATCCAATATTTTTTGTCGATTAAGGTAAGGTGTCGTGAAAACCATTTAAAAGTTTATGGTTGATTTCCACGCAAAAGTTTTGTCATTAAGTTGTCGGTGCCAGACTCAGATAACGGATCTGTTGCGAATTCTTCCTGATGTGTTCCCACGAGGAGGAAATCCATCTGAGGTTATGGGATCGTGGGTGACGCAAGACATGTCTTCAAGTTTCTGACTCTAGGTAAAACGAAATGTAATCATGAATCCGTAAACGTACATTACATTGCTTATCCCTACAACCAACAATTAGAGGAGGCACAGAAATCGACCTCTCTAAGAGATTAAATAGTGTGACGGAATAGTATCGATTTTCCACAACCAATATTCCTTTTCGCATGACGCACTAGAACACCTATGGCTTGTCCATACTGCGTATTTTGGTATCAACCCGATTTGCTTCTATCGCATTTAAGTGGTGAAATGGATGAACTTGTCTGTAAAAAAGCAATAAACTTCCAAGCCACGTTCCACCTGCCGATGGTTCACCTTACTAGAAGATAACACAAAGACAATTGGCAGTCTGCAACAGCCCGTACACTCTCATCTGATATCCGCCAAAACGGTGAGTTCTCAGTCATTATTCCGGAGAGCAACTCAAGAACGGGCGAAACACCACTTCGGTACTGTCTACTTTCAGAGTCAAACAGACGAGGAATCGCAGTGAGGGTGAACAGAATTAACTAATGACATTTACGTGAACCAAGCCGGCAACGACAGAAAAAGTCTAGCCTACAAAATTTAGTTCTGTCTGGAACTTTGAGCCAAAAAATGGATACGAAGCTACAAAAATGCAGGCATTCGTCAGTGATCCAAAATGACCACATTGAGAAGCGGATTGAACATTTACTACAGCAGATAAGAATACATTTCACCTGTCTCTTTCCTCTTAAGGTACAAGCTTTTCAATCACACACAAAGCAGTTCACTGTAGTGCGATAGAATTTCCACAAAAAACATTGGATGTGATGGCAGGAACGTCATTAGCCCAGCTAACCTGAAAGGACCGACAGTCCCAAGTGTAGAACTTCATGTTGAAAACTATGACCGAAGAAGTGAGACGGTTGATACGAGCGGTGCCAACGGCGCCGCCAAATAAGAAGGAAGTGAGCGGTCGAAGGGGAGCACAGAAAAATTGATAAAACTTCATAGTGATTATTCCAAATTGCATACCCCACTGATATCACACAAATGTAAATTCACACTCTTGCCCGCGAGCAACAAACATACTCAGACAACCGAAATTGCCAAGCACCATTCACAACGCCTCGCGGCTCACAGAATAGAATGCCTTGGTGAGGTCCACGAACAGGGCATGCAGTTTCTAGTTTCGTTTTCGGCATTTCTCCTAAAACTGTCGAACAGCAAACACCAAGTCGATCGTACCCCGACTCTCCCGGAGTCCGCGCTGCTTCTCAAGAACATATGTCTCCAATACTTCTGTATTCAATCGGTTCAGATATATTCTGGCAGACAACTTTCCATCGTAACTCAGTAGACTAATGCCCCGATAGCTGTCGGCGCATTGCATTCTACCCTCATCTTTGAACAAGAGTACGACAGAGGCATCCTTGAATACTTGCAGCATCACCTCGTGCTCCCAGATGGGGTGAGTCAGCTGAAGCAAAGCGCGTTCCAGTGCCGGTCCGTCAATCTTCAGGATCTCACCTGGTAGTCCATTCTCGCCTGCAGTCTACCCGTCGCGCGAATGACAAATGGCCCTCTACAACTCCAGTAAATCCGGAGCGAGAGCAAGTGAAGGTTTAATGGCCTGTTGCGGCAGGTTGTTTACGGCCACATGATCAATGGTAGCGGGACCGTTGAGTAGGCTACCGAATTGTCCGCGCCACATATTCATGATGTTCTCTGGCTGGGTGCACGAACAGCCGGTATCCAGGTCTACCAGTGCTTTGGTAAACTGGATGGAGGGACCGAAGATCGCCTTAAGTAAATCCTAAAGCTCACCGTGTTGTCGGCGACCTGCGTAGCCTTGCATCCACTCACCCTGCCTCCTCCACCAGTTGTCCTCAATTCCGCGAACATGTTCGGCCAGTTAACCGCAAATATTCCGGAACGTGGCCTTCTTCGCTCCATTGGCTGGGTCCATTGTAGATGTGACGAACGTGGCATGTTTCTCTTATACAAAGCTGGAGATAACCAGGCTGTTGTCATCGAACCAGTCCGGACGTTTCTTGTGCTCCACACCGATCGTCCCGGTGGCTGCTGCCGTGATCTGTTTCTTGAACTGTTGCCACGTACCCTCGGGGGTGATGGATACAAGAGCGTTGTGCAACTGAGTGGCAACTGCACTTTGAAAGGCAGTCTTCGTCCCACAGTTCTGCAATCGTTCGATACCCAACTTCGCCGTTGTCCAGATGACCTACAATAAACAGGTTTACATTCATGAATAAAGAATTTAATCCTGACTAGTCCATGGTCTGTTCTACATTCAGCGTCTCGCATCAACCGCGTGATATGCACTTCAAGAATGTTGCGCTGCCACACAATCACGTTGTCAGGCAAAAGGTGATGACCGCTTCGTGGATGAGTCTATGTCGTGATGTCGCTCGCTTCCAGCCGAAATCGGATGTTCGTGATAGCCAACTCGTGAGTAGTACGCAGATCGAGCAGACAATCACCGTTCTCGTTGACTGAACCGATGACGTAGGGTCCGAGGACTCCTGACGAGGGTACCGGGGCGCGTCCAACTCGACCGTTCAATTAGCCAGAACAAGTAGTCGGTCATTCACCGGTGCCGACCGGATTGTGGCGAACCGCTGATCATAGAACTGGTCTTTTGTATCAACAGTGTAACAAACAGTCGGACCATAAACACTAACAAACGTAACATACTTACCTCGACCAAGTCACAGGCGCATGGATATGTTTCGAGGGCTGATGCCATGCAGTTTACCTATCATCAAAGCACTGATGTGATCAGCAAATGCGAGACAGACAACATGCTCTAGAGCACCATCTGCCAGCTAACCTATCCAGTAGAGGGTGTACCGCGCACCCACTTCTCGGAGCCCACGCGGATCTACAAGCTTTGCCGCACTCAAGGGTGTTACGTCGATTCCACACCGGTTCAGTTCCATCGCGATCAGTGGTTCGCCGTTCCGGCCGTCGTGTGAGCACATTCCAATTCCCAACGGAAAGCGTCTTGCGTCCTCGGGCCTGTCTCAGGCCGTTCTTCGAGATACCGAGACATGAGTGGGCATTATGTGATGGAGAATCCAGGTTGGAGGGGCAATATTGGGGTGCGTCTGGCAGTAGCATATGTTCACCTATCCACCCTGCCATATGCAGCAGACAGGGCGACCCGGTTTATCTTATGCGACAGCCGATGCAGTATGGTATTCGATTTACGTTGTGGTATCATGGTTTACATAGGCTAGGGATACTGTCAGGACGCCCAGACCTAGACAAGATGGCAACTAGTGCCCTCAACCAAAGCCTTGGCTCAAAAGCCTGAACCGCAAGGCAGTAGGTGGCGCAAGCACACACATACGCAACATCGTCGACCACCTAAAGCAGGCTCGACAGTCACATCCTAAGAGAATCAGCACACACAGGGTGAGCAACAATATTGGACAACCAAACGCATCACATATACACACAATTTCAAACAAGGCGAAAGCGAACACCAACTCGAACCAAAACAGAACACAGTGGTACCATCCACAACAGACGCATCCGTCTTCTGTCTCACTGTTCCACTTTGGTCAATCTGATAAGGTTGAACCTGCATAGATCGAAGTCACACTCAGTACAGTCCGCAGATTACAAAGAGCACACATTGACCTCAACGCCAGAGTACCAGAAAAGGCCAGGATGGGTCATACACACAAAAAGACACGTACTGGCATGTGAAAAACTGAGGTAGCACGATATCTGGTGGATTCATGAAAGTGTAACATGGACGGGATTCTATAAGTTACATGAGCTGGAATAAATTGCTGGTTGTCATTCTGTCAAAACAATGCAGATACTGAAAACCGAAGAACAAAAACAAGCGATTGACGAGAAATAGTGCACATTCAGTAGAGCTCTGTTTTGAATAACTCATACATATGCTACTGCGAACACATAGTTTTGACCAGTTCTGTATTAGTCAGACATTTTAGTCGTCAATCCATCGAACGGCTTAGTTGGGAAGCCTTCGTGAATTTCAATGCTCAGGAAGGGGAGTACAGCTAGCACAGCTTGGTTGTTACACTTGTCTACTTCTAGTACTTTTAGAGATAGTAGAATGGGAATTTGGTAGAATACCATGGACTGCGGGGTTAATTCGTTAGTGCACGGTAAGCTGCAAATGATTTTCAATGGGACTTCAACTGCATTCGACATATTGGAATATGTGCCCCACAAATAAGTGAGCCTCTGCCCAAATCCAGCTCAGGGCAGCCACATTCATGACTGACAAACACGAACGAGGACAAAGCCTGAGTTTGGCGCTTCTGTTCGAAAGGGACTTTCTGAATCTCTAATCTGAATACGAAATCTGTGGTCGATCATGAGTAGTAGTCAGCTTACATCGGCATGTATTTGCGATAATTATTCCAGCACATAAACTTGTGCACGTTACAATGGACGGTTCAATTCGAATACGATGTTAATTTCACCGCTTCTATCATTGCTGCCATCTTTGTTGTTTGGTTGTGAATTCCATTTGTTTGTGTTTTGCATACGGTATTGCTACGGGGTACACGTTTTTATCACTCGTCATAGTGCTGTTACTAAACGGCTTTTGTGCGCGGAGTGTTACAAGTGAGCTGCAAATTTATAGCACCGATCATTAGTTGATTGCCCAGCCCATGTTTTATCAATACTGTATGCAAGCTTAACCATATTTACCTTCATTACTAGGTGTTGGAACATTGTGCCATGAAACAAGTTGAACCGTTCTGCACTTTGGTCTACTGTTCACTCATATGCTATCTCACTGAAGTCCAAAATGAACAGTGTGTTGATCACTACGGAAGCTTTTAAAGTTTCAACCTAGTGAATGAATAGCGTCTATTTTCTATGCCTTCCCGGGTACAGTTTCATGAGTGAAGCTCAGGAGATTGCAGAAAGTACAGTTTGTACTAAACGTTCATATACCTATTCCAAGTGTTGTTCATAAGAGAACTGCAAAAGTGTGCATTTTGTGTAAGTACAGGCACAGACAAGTAGCTGTCCTAACGGGATTAACCTGAAAAAACAGGTGGCAAAAAGTACAAATGTTCGGCGAGGAAGTGTTCACACTTGAAACGTACCAACCACTTTCTATGTATCTGTTGTGAACAGTACAAAATTACTCACCATTTGAGAGTGATCCATTTCACAGAGAAAGTTCTTCCAGCTTTCTTACGTACATTTACACCATGAGTTATTAAAAGAGATTGGTAACAAACTTTCTTAATATCATTCTAATCATTTTTGTATTTAAAATCTAAGCAGTATTATCTTGCTCTTCGTCTCATCCCCTCATTTATTTATCCTGTGTGCCGGGACACATCTGAAAGCCTGGTTGAATTCACAGTTCGGTGATATGAAACCTAGCGATTTGTGGCTATCATGGTTATCATTCCCCAAAAGACCACATTCAATCCTCGCTGTACGCGGGCAGCGGGCATTTGCTTGTTTCTGTAACAGTGTTGTTCCCTGATTATGTGGACCATTTTCTACAATCTAACGGTTGGCCTGAATAACAAAAATAAGGGCAGCTCACAAAAACGCCCAATCCAAGTGTTACTGACAACAGAAACGGAAAGGATCTACAGGGAATTGCCTGTTGAAATGGAACACACTACACATTGAACAGCACAAAGATAGATAATTTGGATCAACCGAGAATGTACTACTCGCTTGGACTCGGAAGTTACCAGTACAGCGAGGATTGAATGTGGTCTTTTGGGGAATGATCACCACGATAGCCGGAACGGCAAACCACACTGATCGCGATGGAACTGAGCCGGTGTGGAATCGACGTAACACCCTTGAGTGCGACAAAGCTTGTAGATCAGCGTGAGCTCCGAGAAGTGGGTGGGCGGTACACCTCCTACTGGATAGGTTAATCGGCAGATGGTGCTCTAGAGCATGCTGTCTGTCTCGCATTTGTCTACCGCCTAATGATGCTGTCTATACTGTTGTACAGGGGCGAAACGTAGACACTGTATCACCGGAACATGCACTACCTGAGCTAGTTTCATGTGCCATGTCTGAGGCGCATCTTGTGTATTCAGTGCTCGAACATAATTCCGAACTTTTGAGTATTACGGCGAGCGGATATGAACTGGATGGAAGCCTTGCTTGGGCTGAATCATCTCCGTTGGCTATGTCCCGTTCGCTGAATGGGCAATGACCGTATTATGAAGTAGTTGTATGGACAAGTGAAATTGGATATGCGAAATCCTGGTGGTCATAAGCGGAGATACCAGGATGTTGTGCAGGTCAGTCTATAACATCTTAATATTGATTTCGGATGTTGGGAGGACTTGGTGTTGAACCGGATGGTCTAGAGAAGTACGATTCCGTCGGACTTCCGCAAGTTAAGCGAACAGTTATTGCGCGGTCGAGAACAATTAGCGCGGTACACACGGGAACCGTCGGCGTCATAGGTCGCGGTGATATTGTAACGAGAAGGCGTCCAATAAAGCGCAATCTTTATTGTCCAAATCGCCAGTCACATGGAACGCGCGCTCTCTCGTTTATGAGTCATAATTCCAACCCGCAACAACCCCCGGTTTGCGTGTGTGATCGGCGCCTTCTATCGGGGGGTTTTCTGCCCGCCATTCCTCGTCTGTTTGTCCGATTTCGTTGCGCGGTGACTCGTCCGGCTGCTCGTGCTGTACGCCATCCACCCAATGCTGGCCTTGACCGTATTCCAACATCGTGTCGAGATGATTCTCTAAATGTTGGAAAAATCACTCCTCCAATCTGGCCGTTTGTCGTATTTCACCTGCCCTACCTCGCCGGTTGGTCCGATCCAGTCGAGCGATGACTCATTCGCTCGCACACGTTGTTCTTGATTCGATCGCGGCAGGCTTTTGAACGTACCTCCCCCCGCGTTGAGGTATTCGGCCAAGCGTTCGAAAACTCCCACCTCCGACCTGACAATTTTCCACAATATGACTGTATGGCGTTTCGATGTGTGCGGTCGCGAATGTGCTGGCCGTTTCGGAATAGTAGGCCACCAACGTACTCATAGTGCATCGTCGGTGAAGAGTCGACGAGTAAGTTAGGCTCAGGCCAGGTAGGTCGAATCAGTATATCCATTCTATTCCTGATAATGATTGCATCGTCCAAGACGATGGTCATATGGCAACTAATCTTTTCCTCTTTTTAGAAACTTGGGTGTTTGCGGACTTCTACTCATTCTTTTCTCCACCCTTGCTAGTGTATTGTGTGATGAATGGATTGTGTGTTCTTTTCGGATTTCAATTTAAATTGTGTTCCTTATGCTTGCCTTCTTTAGAATGCAGTAACGCGCACTTCTATACATAAATGCTTCTTGCATTATGTTGTACATATCTTTTTTCTCAGTTTAGATCTTTTCATTGCAGTCTCTTTGTCTGTCTATTCTCCGAGGGATGAGGATTTCCTATTCGTGTTAGCCAATCAGCTGGCAAACCAGCATTGTTCGGTTTGGCCCAAATGCCACCCTTTGGGTAGCATTCGCTGTAACTATATAATTGACTGTAAAATACCCGAGATGACAGAATAGGCCCGATTTTCTTTTTTTTTTTGTAGACATTGAAATCGACATTCAAGCTGCAGCAAACACAGAGTGCTATGATATAGAGCATGTAGCGTATAGGAAATATTTAAGGTTTATGGCAAACTGATCACCCAAAAACAGAGGTTATCAAGTAGGCAAATCTACTGACTGGCGCTATCGTTTGGTCCTGTTGTGTTGTCTCCAGGTGTAGTCGGATAAATTGGGAAGCAACCATTTTACTTTAAGCCGGTATTGAAGCGTGCAGTTTTCGAGTGAAATGTCTTGTTATGCATTCTTGGATTTCGTTAAACAGTGTTCGTACATTTCCGTGATTCTTAATAGAAGGGAGCAAAACTGTGGACTCACTCAGCTCCCGAAGCTACAAGGATCTCTACGACGAGATATAGCACAGTAATCATGGACCCAATATATTTCAGTGACTGGAAGTGACAATATGCGCCGTAGTAAACATGGACGACAGCTTAATACGATATACGGGGATAGTGTCATTCAGAGAACGTTTGAGTTGCTCTGGGAGACTAGGGGTAACTGAATATCACAACACAGCACAGCCATGTCAGGAAATGTGTAGAATATCGCAGACTGTTATCTAGGATCTATAGGAAGGTTGCTTAAAATGAACTGCATGCGTCCATACGATGGACCCTGTGTTCGGTCATACTCGAACAATCAAATTACGTCAACCTCATTGTGAAGACGAATCAGTGTAATGTTCCATAATTACTAGATGTGTAGCGAGTTGTAGCTTGTACTGTTAACGATAAACTATCTTTATTTTGACTCTATCGTTATCTGTTGGATACGCTGAACCACCTTGTGCATGTTGCCATGCTTTCTTCATCCCGTCTACTTCAATGGTAACGTCAAAGTTCCGACCTGTAAGCGGGTCATCAGGCTGAGATGCACGTCTGATCAATCTTCCCTGAACAATCTGAACATTCTTCCCTGATTATCCATGACGAAATTTTCCTTATGCATGGTGAGCAAATTAACAGAGTCGAAGCCATCGTGAGGTTTTTCTATTGCATCGGGGTTATAATTTTTTCAAAGTTACGCACATCGAAATGAGACTAGTCTACTGTCTTTGCTATAGTGTATCACGCAATCTCGGTACATGAAAAAATCTTGTGTATGTTAGTAACCTACTTATTAGCGTGAAAACACGCCTCCTATATAGTACACACTTAGGTGGTCTATTCATTCATTTGGCAAAAAACGGTATACACCAAAATCCAAACGAACGTAATTTAACTCCCTCATAAGTCGATGGTTACATTGCAAGATAAAAGCTGAATAACCTACTGACTTGCTCTGGAGGTGGAATCAACATAGAATTTGTGCTGTGAGCCTCTAGACGTAATGTTTACACTCGTGGATATTATGAACAGTAAAAGTAACCAGTATGGCTGTTCTGAATTCAGAAGCGTACCTGAGTATATTGTAGTCGAGTGAAGTCACTGTGTTAATAAAGCTGACGTTAGGTAGAATCCATCAACCAACGCAAAGTCAGAAATGGTCTGGCTGAGTGAATGAAAACAAGGCACTTTCACCGCTCAGGTGGAATGCAGAACACCACTATAAATTCGACGACCGCGTACAACCTTAGGCAGGTGCCACAGGTTCCACATTTACCGCAGACAAGTTATGTACTGAAGTTAGAAGGCCCCAACTATTCACTCTGCATTTACACGTATATTATAGTTCACTTAATGCACCAACTACTGACATCAATATTACTGTCTTTAATAATTATGTCACGAGTATTAACATCTCCACTAATGATCCTCTAATTTCAACAAGTCAAATGCGGACGACAACAGCCTTCTTACACCCATGTCATAGCGTGATTCTCAAACGTCGATCTTCCGAACAGACGAATTCGTAGGAAACGCCATACTGCTTAAAAACAGATTAATGTTGACGCCCTACATAATTTTGAACATTGCGCTTAGCGTTTCAAACGTCATGTCGCACACCTTCTTAAACAGAACAAATAAGAGTCATGTTGCTCTCACGCCACAGAAGGTTTCGATAATGTCTGTTCACAAAACAGTTAATCGGCTCCTTTAAAATACTTGTACCACTGGATAAAGAGGCATGTATGTTCACACTGTGACAGTATCGCCAGGGTTAACGTTCATCCACTTGCAATGAATACGTCAACGAATGCGAGAAAGCAACTGCCTTTAGTTTTTAACATATGCAGAATCAGTTAACTGGAGTATGGCGTAATTCGATATTATTTTTCAAAAATTACTGCCCCTGAAGCAGGGAATACTAATTGCTGACCATTGTATTTCTGTCAATCAGAGTAGAAAGATGTGACGGCTGATTGCCTCGGTGACTCTTCACCAGTGCCAAAAATGACCAATTGCACACTAACTAAAGGCGATTAGAGAAAAGAAGGTATTACTGGTTAGAAGTAGGGGATTTTGATTGCACCTCAGTAGATCACCGCTCACAACTGATCGCAGTTGTTGCACTCTCAGCCATATTCACTTGTGAGCAGTAGTCACGAACGAACTCGGCTGAGTGTTCGGGTTTGTTGTTTTACTCTTGTCTGTTGTGAGGTCAGTTAAGCAGTAGTGAACAAGGTTGCTTCAGCAAGCGTGATTACAGTGCTAGTTCGGGTCAAAGATATGCACTACTGTTGAGCCCGAACAAGACAGAAACTCGCGTCTGGTGCTTCCTTTCGAAAAGGGGCTAACTGAAAAATCTATGGGAATGATGCAGCCACGATCAGTCATGTTCAAATTGTTTGTAAATAAAGAATTGTTTGGTATTTAGTCACAGGTGACAAAATGAAAATTTTGACTACGTCTGGTCACGTCACTGATTGAAATTCAGTGGCAGGATGCGGTTGCTGAACTTGGGATAATTAACAAAGACTCGGTCTGAAGTGGTCAAAAGTTTTGATGTTAACTCACATGTTCAAGCAGTTCTAAGTCGCAGCGTAACCATCAAACAATTGATGACATCTTCAGTTCTACTGGCCTGGAGAAGGAGCACCGTGAGCAGTCGTTTGTCAGTGCAGTGGTCCAAATGAAGGTGAATCCACTCATGAAATATTGCTATAACAGAAGGTTGGTGTGATCTGAGGTTTCCCATGCGTATAATGGCAGCATCTGCTTATACGGTTGACTCATAGTAAACCAACAAAAATCCCAGCCAGAAATACAGATCAGCACTAACGAAGTACAGCTTGTGAAAGGGATCTGGTTTAACCAGGATGCTCAATTTACAACTCTTCTGGCAGTCTGTTTAACACTTACCCTTTTGTAAACGGCTGGTTGCTTTCTTTTCGCAGTTAATCTCAGTTCTGCAACAAAGTTGATCTGACCCAAAATATTGAAACTTGTTATGACTTATCTTTTTATTACCTGTAACCAGTTAAACGTGAAAAATGTCACTCCGACACTAGAAGAGGTAGTCGTAGTAGACAACAAAATGATTGAAAGACTATCATTCCTCGACCAGGGATCTCGTGAAAACAATCAAAGGATGGCAGAGGATAAGAACGTCAGTCTAGGTTTTGACTCACACAGAGAGGGCGAATGGTTTGAGCTTCTAATGAAAGGGCGAGATTTTTTAATACGACATAAATGGGTTTAAATGGTAATCGGTTCATAAAGAAGGACAGTGCATTACTGGTAAGACCAATCTAGTGAATAGCGTTAGAGTTAATCAGCAGTCAAGAGAAATCGACATAGTCCCAGGGTATTCATAGGCAGAAGGTCAGAAGAATATTGGGAATCGATGGAAAGGCTAGAAATTTTCTTGTCACACAGGATTGTCAAACTTGGAAGCATCGTACACATCATACGCAACATTACCAACCGCCTAGTCACAACCAGTCTATCATTCCGTTCACAAGGCAAACAGAATACATACGTGCTCTCGTCTCATTTGAGCCCAGTTGATGAAATAGTGGCTCACAAGGCAACAATGACAGCTGAGATCTACCAGGAACAGAAAATATTGTAAAACAACGGAGAATCCTCCAGTGGGCAAATGAACATTGAAACTGTGTAATTGTTATGTTACTGACCATTTTTAAGTAGATCATTTCTTAAGGAAATAACTTGTCAGTTCAGAATTATCAGTCGCGTCCCGAACCTACTCAAAGTTGGATGACGGCGAACAAGTCACGCTTGAAATCGCTATTAATACTTATTGTTGAACGTTTCTCAGAACGAAACTACTGTATATGCAACACTGTAAATATTCATGTGAACTGTACCTGTTGAACTTGCCACTTTTTCGCTTTATAGCCTAGCAGAATCATGGACACGATCACGTGGTTTTCCGGGAGTTCACATTTGTTCTTGACTACCTACAATGTGGCGACTTTAAGTCAGCCTATGTTGTCGCTGTGTAATTTCAGTGTGAGATCCATGCTAACCGAGGTTTCACTGCCAGTGACAATTGAGGAATTTAACCTGCGACTAAAATTCGCTATTCCCTCACATTCCATTACGGTCAAAGTATCCTGTGCCCCTAAAACCTTATAATTACCGGACATGAGCATTTACCGCCTTTGGTTCCAACAGTGTCCTCTATTACCTCTCATTCCGGTTGCCTCATCAACTGGCTTTAATGTATCTTAAACCGCTATATTACAAAATCGATGGGACTACCTTTGGGACAATTTGTTCGTTGCCGTACCGAAGCTTCTTTGAAACTAGTGAGATCAAATAGGACCATGTTTCTCTTTTTCTTAAGAAGAATGTGAGCGTAAGATAAAACAGGTCTACTAAACACGGTGGTCGATAAAACGAGCGTGTTCCTTGTGTTCGATTGCCATTGCATTGTGGGTCCAAATGTTACAGTTCCAGTAGATCAGATTCCACAGTGTTGCAACACTTTACATTCTGGTTACACCTATGTCCCGCAATTTCTGTTCGTTTGTTTCGTTTAGCCAGTCCACTGATCACGCACGTCAATCGCTCTTCGAACTAGATTTCTTTGACTACGAGGCTTCCAGAAAGCTCTTGAGTCGTCAGTGCGAGCAATATGATCAGAGACACGCATGAAGTAGACACATAAAATACTCTATGACCCAAACTAGCATTGCCCCCGTGAAGATTTTTAACTAGAATGGTAAGTTTGTTGAGTAAAGACATAGGTTAGAAACTAGCATAATTCGTAGCAGATAAATTCTTGGCAGTAGTCCTCACGAACATTTAGTATTCAAATTTGATTTTACTTTCCCAGCATCAGTAACTATATTTAACCTCCACGCGTTACATAGAACGTACCTATAGTCCTTAATGTCCACTTTCTACACATTTGAGCTTCATGGTCTGGGAAAACACAAGTCCGTATAGTTCACTTCACCTGATTCACAGATCGGCTGAATGTTGGTTGTTCATTCAGTTGACTCAGCTCCGGTCATGTGAACACCGCAGAATATGATCACCATTCCCGTGATAACAATACACTTCATATATCAGGAAAAGTGAATAGGAGGTCATGCAACCAATGTACACTAAAGTTACTATGGCAAAACGACTGTGTTGTAAGCCTAAGGTGAATGGCTATCCATACAGTTCAGTTTATGTGCTTTGAAAACCCACGGCTTTCTGTTGGGCTGGAAATAAGTCGGCTTCGTATCTACATTGGTTTTCAGAGGATGTGCAGAGTTGTAAGCCATTCCATTTAATTTGCACCTAACAGTACCACTTTATAGATAGATTTGTTGAGTTATATGACGGGACGTCTACGCTTCCTGCGTACCTTAATAAAACCGTTTCACGCTACCATATAAAAGGTTGTTCAAAGCCCAGTTATTTTTAAAGAGTTCATAACCAACGTCGTACAGTTGACTGTAACAGTACCCAAATAACACTTCTCTAATCAGGCTGTCTGGAGCGGCTAGAATTACGGATGCTGTTTCTCTTTGGTCACAATTTCAAATAATCGTTTCGGTTTACTTTCCTTTGGTGATTAGGGTTGGTTGGACGCTAATTAAATCATTATCACCGTAATGCATCCCTCAATACTGCTGTGCAGTCATCAGTCACAACGACGTTCATAATTGTCGAGCAAATGTGTTTCGGATTTAGATCAGAACTACCAGCCAGGGTGTTTAGCACTTGCGATCTATGCAGAAGCAGTAATATTCCCAAAATGTTGGATACAGTTAATGATAGGATGTTGTGTTGGAGAACTGCATTCTCGTTCATTTGCGAATTGTTGAAAGAATATAAAATTTCACTCAGTGTGTTTACACATAACTGCACTCTAACCGTTATCAAAGATATTCCGTTCACTCAACCATCGGCTGAAACACCTTTGGAAAATCACGGGAAGCTTTCTGTTTGTCGTTTTTCGAAAAACCGTTGTTCTATTTGAATCAATATGACATTTGGATTTACTGTGGAAGTAAAAACACCTTAGTTTCCCGTGTAACGATTTTAGGTGACCTGTTATAGTGAAGACGAGCAATCGCTCTGTACTACTCACGCCATTACCATTCAGTAGTGAGGCAGGAGCACGGATTTTGTCATCGAACTAGCCGTTGGAGAAATACAAGAAGAAACGCCAAAGTCCTGCATGGGATGGGATGATTCTTAATACATAAAGGAACTGAGCACCAGTGGCCATAGCAACCATGACGTTCTGAGACCAGTGCCGTGCATAGATGAGTGTTTTTGTTTGTAGTCATGTCGAAGCGCAAAACCCATGTGTCGGTTTTCCGAATAAACAACTCTCGCGCCATCCAAGTTCTTGGCTCACAATAATTTTGCGTTCTGCAACGGTACTAATGTGTGTCTGCGTAACTCCGAGTACATCTAAAACTCCCATGAACGTTGTGAGCAGATCTAGTAAGCTGACTAATCTAAACTGTTAATTGCACTAGCTAGAGGTTATCAAAAAGCCACCCAGATATTTTCCTGTGGAGACCAAAATTGAGGTGGAATTTTTCTGGGCCGCGAACCGTTTGTAATTCTCAGTCGGGGGTTACCTAAATTTTGATCACAGTGACTTGTCTGACATGGGTGATATCTTAACCAACGAAGAAGGACGAAACTGGCAATAAACTACCAGGTAGAGAGCATGTGAGGAGCATACTGCTTCAGAGATGTTGATCGTGCGATCGCACGTGGCAACAACATGGACGTTACACAAATATACACGACTGTTGGTTGTAGCCGAAGTGGTAAAACCGAGCTGTATGACACATCTTAACGAAATCACATAAAATTACAACGAAAAAGTTTCTATTGCGTCACCGAAGGATTCCCGGGTGAAACGATGTTGGAGCGTTTCTAACTTGAACTGATAGGTTTAAAGATGTGTNGAAAAACCGTTGTTCTATTTGAATCAATATGACATTTGGATTTACTGTGGAAGTAAAAACACCTTAGTTTCCCGTGTAACGATTTTAGGTGACCTGTTATAGTGAAGACGAGCAATCGCTCTGTACTACTCACGCCATTACCATTCAGTAGTGAGGCAGGAGCACGGATTTTGTCATCGAACTAGCCGTTGGAGAAATACAAGAAGAAACGCCAAAGTCCTGCATGGGATGGGATGATTCTTAATACATAAAGGAACTGAGCACCAGTGGCCATAGCAACCATGACGTTCTGAGACCAGTGCCGTGCATAGATGAGTGTTTTTGTTTGTAGTCATGTCGAAGCGCAAAACCCATGTGTCGGTTTTCCGAATAAACAACTCTCGCGCCATCCAAGTTCTTGGCTCACAATAATTTTGCGTTCTGCAACGGTACTAATGTGTGTCTGCGTAACTCCGAGTACATCTAAAACTCCCATGAACGTTGTGAGCAGATCTAGTAAGCTGACTAATCTAAACTGTTAATTGCACTAGCTAGAGGTTATCAAAAAGCCACCCAGATATTTTCCTGTGGAGACCAAAATTGAGGTGGAATTTTTCTGGGCCGCGAACCGTTTGTAATTCTCAGTCGGGGGTTACCTAAATTTTGATCACAGTGACTTGTCTGACATGGGTGATATCTTAACCAACGAAGAAGGACGAAACTGGCAATAAACTACCAGGTAGAGAGCATGTGAGGAGCATACTGCTTCAGAGATGTTGATCGTGCGATCGCACGTGGCAACAACATGGACGTTACACAAATATACACGACTGTTGGTTGTAGCCGAAGTGGTAAAACCGAGCTGTATGACACATCTTAACGAAATCACATAAAATTACAACGAAAAAGTTTCTATTGCGTCACCGAAGGATTCCCGGGTGAAACGATGTTGGAGCGTTTCTAACTTGAACTGATAGGTTTAAAGATGTGTAGCAGCATAGGAGCCACTATCGTCATCAAATATTGGCACCAATCAAGAGCTGTGGCAAAACTAACGATCAGTCGTGAAATTCATGAGCAAAATAATCCACATATACTACGGTTCACTTCAGAGTGGACGAGTTAATTATGAAGCTAGGCCAGTATACCAAAAAACTGAGACAAAACTTCATGGCTGTTTGTGAGGTCGTAAGATTTCAATGTACCTTAGTAATATTTGTGATACTAAATGCGATATATCCCCATTGTTAATATTACAGAAATTCATGATTTTCGTAGACTCCGCCACACCCAGTGAATGAAAACGACTGGTAGACTATTTACACAGAAACTAAATTCCGAACAGGTCAGCCATCAGCTGATTACTAGTAACATAGTAGTGAAGTGCGTTTAATTCCTGGTGGCCTGCCTATTACATGTGGTTCACCCATTAGCCATGTGTGCTTTTGTGTGTTGCTTGTGTACCTCCATCTCAAATTCGCATCGCTGGAGACACTGTGGATAGCTGCGAGGATTTTTGCTACTTGAGTAGCAACTTGTCGACAGATTTCTCCGTGAACCGCGAGCTGAGAGCGCGTGTGGCGAAGGCTAGTGCTGCTTTTGGACGTCTTGAAAGGCGTGTGTGGAAGAATCACAGCCTGAAGATGGCCACCAAGCCGTGTGTCTACCGCTCAATGGTGCTCTCTGTACTGCTGTACGGCAGTGAGACGTGGACATTGTACCAGCGGAACGTGAGCTATCCGAGCTGCTTCCGTGCGCAGTGTCTGAGGCGCCTCTTGGGTATTCGGCGGCCGGACATGATTCCGAACACTGAGGTACTCTAGCGAGCGGGCATGGACGGGATGGAGGCCATGCTGATGTTGAATCAGCTCCGTTGGCTCGGTCACGTCTATCGAATGGGCGATGACCGTATCCCGAACAGTTACTGTACGGACAAGTGAAGTCAGGTAAGCGAACTCCCGGTGGTCAGAAGCGGAGGTACCAGGATGTTGTGCAGGTAAGTCTTTCACGTTGTAACACTGGTTTTAAATTTTGGGAAGATTTGGCGTCGAACCGGACGGGCGTCCGAAAGTTCAACGAGCAGTTATTGCGCGGTCGCGAGCGGAAGCGTGCGGTACGCAAGGAAACCATCGGTGCCATAAGTCGCGGTGACGTGACTAGATGGAGTTGCGATGTGTGCGGCCGCGAATGCGCTAGCCGTTTTGGATTAGTAGGTCACCAACGTTCTCATAGTACACCGTCGACGAAGTGGTGACGAGTACGTTAGTCTCAGGTAGGTCATATCAGTATACTTATTCTACTTCTGTTAATGACTGCATCGGCCAACATCGTGGTCGCTGACAATTAATCCGTTCCTCTTTTTAGAAACTTGGGTGTCTGCGGCCTTCTATCCATTCTTTTATTTGGTTTTGTTGGTGTATCGTATTGTGTCTTACATTTATAGTTTAATGAGAATTTTGCTTTTCATCCTAATCTTCTCTGGGATGCACTAACCTGCACTCCAATACTGCAATGCTTCTTGTATTACACTTAAGAAATCTTTCTTCTTAGTGTAGATCTCGTCATTATAGCCTCTCTCTGTTTAGTTTCCGAGAGATAAGAGTTTCCTTTCACTGGCTGGCCAGCATTGGCCGGCTGGACACAAAGGCCCCACTGGCACACCTCCCAGTCTTATTCCTTCGGGTTTACACTGGATATGTGGTGTGTTGGTGGAACTGCAATTGGTGCAGCGCAAGCCATAGGCGTCCTTTGGCTTCGGTCACTGTGACAGGTTAATCCGCAACGGATGACCTCAGCTGTGTTTGTGTGCGTAGAATTTGAGGATACACATTAACAGACAGCGTTTCTGGTTTTGCTGCCCTCCTTCGCCAGGAATCATTAGGTGTTAGTTAACTGCACTGTTGTAAGTGGAAGTTGTGTACAAACAACAGTCCCTGTGAGGAATACTCATATGAAATGGTTTCCAACATATCCAACTCTCATGCTTTTTTGTCGCAGTGAATAAATTCTGGACTACTTCATGCCAGTACAATCTAACTTACATGTAGAAAAACGATAAACCCCTCATAATTACTTTACTATAATTAGAAATGAATCACATCATCCAGGAGGTTGGAGCCACAATGTTATATAAATTCTGACCAAATGTCTGTATATACGAAATACGACAGTACATCTACTTAATGTCAATAGGGAATGTCCCGTGATGTTGTTCACCAGTTACGTCTTAGTTTTTGCAGTAGTTTAAACTACTACAATCCAACATGCCTCTTACGCATGCATACGAAAGTGGAGAGAGAGGAAGATAGAAGAGCACATGCTCTGGCAATTCTGCTAGGTGTATGCTATCTAAAAATATGTGATTAGTGCAGGCATGTTCAATTGATGTGTAAGCAGGTCAGATCAGTGAGCTAACGGATTGGCCATCCTAAAAATAACTTGTTAACACAGTTGTTAGCAATTCACTGCGTTACATTGAGTTAGTAAAGTGTAGATACAAGCCGAATCTTACCAATATGTGCTCACGATGCTCTTTCAGGCAGGTTGTTCAGATGACCTATTCCGAAAAAAGTACTCCACTTGAGTTTCGTACTTGTAAGTGAAGTCCTGATCATGTGATTGTCGGCTGCTGTGGCCAGGACGGTAACTGTTCTCCCAATCGAGACGATATGACGGTCTGAGCGTTGTTCATAAAAAAACGCTGACAGTGTTTAGACGCGATAATTCGGGTCTCTGCTGCGTTAGGCCAGTGCTATGGAGGGCGATAAACCGGCATCATAATCATCAGGTTGAATCACGACCCTGATCTGGACAAGGCTGCTTAACACGAATAATCTTTGAGGCTGGGGATACTAGGGCCCGGTGCTGCTACACTTAAGTGATCAACGCTGATTGAAAGCGGTTAAAAGACGCTTTAAATCCGATTACCAGAACTGAAAGTGGACAGCTATCGATCAGAACGCAAGAAAGACAATCGTTACTTTCTAAAGATATGTCACAGGATTTTAAAATGCAGCTGAAAATTTTGGAGAGTGAGAGGAGAATAACAAACCAATGTGTATTAATTTGCACAGATTGGCTCAGGAATCTTATGTGAAATTAATCTACCTATTTCAAAACTGGCCATTTAAGCGTGAAGTGGTCAGCCTTTCTGACTTAGAAACATTGGTTTAGGTCGATATTAAGTTATCGAAAGCGGTCCACTAAATTCAACCAGTGGGTGATGAACCCCTAGACGAAAGTGTGGGCTTTACAAANACCAATGTGTATTAATTTGCACAGATTGGCTCAGGAATCTTATGTGAAATTAATCTACCTATTTCAAAACTGGCCATTTAAGCGTGAAGTGGTCAGCCTTTCTGACTTAGAAACATTGGTTTAGGTCGATATTAAGTTATCGAAAGCGGTCCACTAAATTCAACCAGTGGGTGATGAACCCCTAGACGAAAGTGTGGGCTTTACAAAAATAGAGGTATCAAGATGAAAGATATAACTGGAAACTATCGAGGGGCAACCAGACCTGACACCAAGTAATTTGAGGTTCTTGTGGAAATTTTCAACTGTTGGACTGAACAGGAACAGAACCAGGTTGACATAATATATTGAAGCTACAAGATAATCGAAAGGAAAATTATCTTGGTGTAGTGTAGTATATAAATCAACACTCTCAATGAGGTTTCCGCTGATTGAATTCACTGGAATTTCCGCATGTAACGCCGCGCTTCTTGAAGTTTAAAAATAATAGCAGATGTAGGTTTGAATTCATAAGCTGCAACATAGGAAGCTGGAACATGTGATCTGAGACGTCGTAGACAGAGGTGTACGGTAACCACAATTGATTTTGGATTTGCTACCTAAACACGGTGACACTCGTCAACGTGTGCTCAGTTTCATCGAATGTACACCTACATCTATAGTCGGTTTAAATTCTTTTTCAAAATGCAACCCAGTAAACGTTATTGACTAGGTCCCACATAGATTATTCTCTTCTCAGTAGAGCACAAGAAGAATTTTCTCCATTCGAGCATGTGATATTGCACGAATGAACCAACTCGGTAACTCAGTTATGCATTATTTCCAATTGAATAGTAATCACTAACACACGCATTTTCGAATTGAATGTCACTCAAATTTGACCACAGCCTTCGCATTTAGGTAGACTTTCTGGCCAACCTGTTTCGACTTTCGCCTTTGTTGGAGGTAGTGCACATCTTTGCCACCACCGGGACTAGAACTTCAGCCACGTTTTCAGGAGTCAGCCAAGGTGACCACTGCATCATTGAACTCAAGCTGAACACGACGGAATTATCATACCTGAACGTCTGCATAAAGAATATGCACCACTGACAAGCTCTAAGGAGAACGAAACTCTAGTCTGGTGCTTCTTTTCAAAAGAGGTTCGCGCAATCCATGTATGTCACGTTCCTGCACGGGCATGCACACACGCACACCCACAATCGCTCACTCACGCGAAACTTCCCGTTCCACAGCTGCCGGTTGCAACGTTCACGTGCGCAATCTGGCTAGCTTGCCAAGACATATTTTGTCCTTCTATCGTTGGCTTGTTATTGATCCACCGATCCACTCGCTATAAACTCTGTGCGTTGTGAGATATAATGCTGCTTCAGCGGGGTTACATAAGGTTCCTCCTGCATCACTTCAGTTCTCCCTTCAGTGCGCAATGCAGACAAAATATGGTTGGCCGGGAAATCTCTCTGAAAGCTGTGACCGAATTCAACCGTTCAACTCGAATTTAACCAAGTTCGCGATCACTCATGAACATTTGTGTTTGTAGGAACACTGTGAAATAATTACTTAGCTATCGGAAATATGTGCGAATTTTGTAAGAATAACAGACTAGACCAAGTAGGTCATTGAAACTCATAGACGTGGGGTACACTGGGGAAAGGGGTGCGTGCTCGTAGATGCGTGAAGGTAACACATTTGCATGCTATGAGCCACGTGTTCGTCGGTTTTAAGGTTTCACTGATGCACACGAAAGCGTCCTGAGTGCGAATAAATAATTGTTTTCCTCACTTTGTCATACAAAGATGACACTATCATTGAGAACATCACTCGTTGAGTATCTGATACATTTGAGAGCTACTATCCTGCGACACAAGTCACTTTATTTTCCAGTACCTCCTCGGTACTGGTGAAATACCTTAAAAATAGCTTACTTGAGTTGTCTTCGTCATTTTGCATCCATTCTATCACATGCTGCTCTCAAGCTGATTACTTCGGGAGAATCACCAAAAGGCCTCGTGGACACCTCCCGAAATGGTTTTGCGATCATTTGAGTGTTGTCCTCTCCAGCGCGATCGGTCACCAACGGTCATCACAACTACCATCACGTAGAGCCGTATGAAGCCTTCCGAGTCATTTGCAAAGTTTTTCAAGCTCACCCCCGAACTATCAGTTGGGTTTATCGTTGCCAGACTCTACAAATGATTTCGGTGCGCACAAAAACAATCCATACAAACCCTCCACTTACCTTAGACTACATGTACGTTGATGTTATTGAATGAAACATCTTGCCACGGCCGGGATTTGAACTCCGGACATTCCAATCATGAGGCAACCGTGTTAACCACTGCGCCATTGACCTCACAATAGGTACGACCGAATTATCAAATCTGAAAGCTCAACCACAAACTTCGCTTGTGAGCAATGATCAGATTGCCCGATCGTCTCGAGAGGAGACACAGTAACTGTCCTGTTGACTGCAATCGATAACCCCGCGATTAGGACTTCCGAGTCAGGTTGAGATCACTGAACTCATTAAACCTGCAAGGCGATATTTGGGATTACTGATGAGTAGTCGGGGATTTGGTTTATTTTCAGGTTGACCATCACTCACATTTGATCGCAGCCTTCGCATTCAGACAGACTTTCCAGCCAGCCTCTTTCGAAAAGAAGCACTAGACTCGAGTTTTGCTCTCATTAGAGCTCGTCAGTAGTGCATATCCTTGCCAAAATGGTTATCAGACTGACAAAGGGTGTGAATACAAAGGCGTGATTATTAATAAACTCTGAAGTATTACATGAAAAAGAGTAACAGATTCTTCAACAGTTTCAGTTTCATATCTGACAATTTTGTTGACCTACACAAAAACAGGACTGCTGTACCTAACAATGCAGTACACTGAACAGCTTGGGGATTGCAGTTTTGAGGTGTACGATTCATTCGGAGGTCTACGACTGTCAATATCAGGACAAACGGCGGAATGATTGGAGTGACAGTGCGACTGACTAGATGAAATAGACATATCGGGATGTGCATAAATGAATTACAATTAAACGCAGTATCTATGACTATTTAAGTGGGAGAAAGGGTTGCATGATCGTTACTCATGAGTGAATGATCAAACCTTGGCACACTTGAAGCTACTCAAAGAAGATAACAGCTTGACAAGATATAGAGAATATGGCCGCTAAATTGGTCCAAAACATTATTAAACTCTCCACTGTCACGTCCATGCACTGTCACACAGACGTCGTACAACGCCGAGACAATTGCACCGATCACAATCATATAGTCACACAATGACATGTTATGTAGGTCCGAGTAATTTGCAGTGTCACTACACATACAATTTTGTCAAAAATGGTACATTCAGAAAAACGGACCTTACTAATGACCGCACACTACAAAGCTAAACGATATGTCAGTAGAAACAGTCGGAATAAAATATTTTTTTAAATTTTGTCAAACACCAGATTATGTGTGTCTACTTAGTTAGCACAAGGGGGGATAAAATAGAAATTAACGAGGGATAAGAATATGCAGTATTTATAACCTATACCCTTGAAAAGGGTCCACAACAGTCAGTATGATGTCTTATACAATAGTCATCCAATCGCATCTCATTGGTTGCGATAACGGGCTGTTTATTGCATAGAGATCAATTGGTTCTAAGTTCGAATACACCGCTTATGGTTCAGCTACTTCGAACGTCACATCGACGTTTGCGACACATAATCTACAGTCTCACGCTTTGGGACTTGAATTTAAGGTAGGGGTTTCAGTTTAATTTCCAAACTCAACTGTTATCAACATTTCACCTGTTGTGACAAGTACAAGATAGACGTTGCCTAGCAGTTCATTCATAGAAGGAAAAATGAGAGGTAACCGTAGATTTAATCAACAAATACGTGCGTTTAACATTACGTGACACTGTGTTTTTTTCGTGGCAGCATCGCATGCTAACCGGTCCAGGTTATGGTGCTGATATGTTTGTACGTTATATAGAGACCTGCGATCTGGCCGACTTTATTGGCTACGCGCACCAACTCTAACCATCGTCATGTAAGCCTAGCATTTCAAGAATGCCGGTGTCAGTAGGAGGCACAAAGCTAACGAGTTTGTGAGACTTCGTCTAATCGGCTAGATATAACTGAGGAAGACACCACAAAGAACAGTTGCCAAACTGGGTGAGTTGAGGTTGTCGGAAATAAGTTCTAACGGAAATATCAGAAAACATTTAACGATTGCAACTGAAACATGCTTTCCCCAAAATGAACTCGAAGAGTGGTATGCTGCACAATCTTTGTCCGAACAAATTTCGCTGCAGACGAGAAAATAAAAAAATAGACACAAAAGTGTCACTTTCGGAAAATGTCCAGTCCAGGTATTAGAAAAATGACGAATCCACCAGCACCACCGAGGTAGTGTTAATTCAATAAACAGTTCTTTTCGCGCGCACACACAATGGCGGTTTCACTGGTTCAATAGCGATTGCCTGGGTAAAGTGGAGGAAGCGTTTATTCTGATGCGTGTAGATGACTGACACTGCCGAGGGATTGCCAATCTCGTGATGTTTCGAGCACGTGACACACAATGAATGAAGCTGGAGTTTTTGTGAATGACCTTTGACCTCATTCTCAAAAATTCCAACGTGTTGGGCGGATGCCCAGTCATCCTCTTCGTCACTCCTATGTAGATCGAACTGCACCAGCGGGAATATTGGTACATGCGGTACCAGATGAGGGGGAGAGGTACGGGTTACTTGATGGCGGGTTTTGGCATGTTGACAGTGTCAAAGCTGAGGCCTACTTTAGCCGCACAAAAAGCACTTCTAACGGCGGAAACTAATAGACTTTTCAATGTTGTTGCCCTTTAAAGCTAGTCGAATTAATGCAGCTTTCGGTTAAGCGAAATGGACAGGTTGGCTACTGATCTGTGGTACGCAGAATCCTCTTATAAACCAATGCCGGTAACCGCTTGTTTTTGACGTTTTTTTTTCAGGACTATGTCACTCTTTATCGATTGTATCACCTGTGTAGATTTTGTTGGCTAGATCTAATAAGGTGCTTCCTCAACCTCGTTTGTGCTGAACTGGGACAAAACTATGGAAACGCAAGTATTGCCCTGTCCATGTAGGCTTCCGGTAGACCGAGCGTCTTACGGTGCCACTGTAGCGACCTGGAGATTTCACTGGCCTGCCTGCGGTATGATGTATAAAGTGGCTCCATACCTCATAGTTGCATATTTTACCTAGACTCTTAGGAAAGTTCACATGATATACGCTGTCCTATTGTTTGTCTACCTGTCATGTGACTGTGGCGTGAACCCTAACCACACATGTGTCACACGCTTCCAGTTTACTTGCTCGTCGCCGGTTGGTCTCTAGTATCTCTAGCTAATTCGCGTGTCGGTGCCGTTTATAACGCTATCAGAGACCACCCGTACATTTCGTCCAATAAAGAGTTGGTCTCCACTCTTTTTGTTTTTCGCGTCTGATAATTTCATACCTGGAGATAAGTGACTAAATGCACCGAACAAGAAACCGGCAGCTCTGTACTGGATTAACACATTCAAAAACACCAAACAATGACTCTTTTCTAATTCCGTCGTAAATGGTAGGTCCACTTGACTATAATTGAGCTCTTTCACCAGCGTATCGAACTGCTGTTTACTGTCGGCGATCACGACAATATGTTCCACATATTTTTGAAAAACTGCCCTCACTTCGATATGTTAATCCACTTCGATTTTTATATGCTCAATGAAAACGTCCGCGGGGATTGGACCCAGATGACTGACCATAACCACTTAATCGATCTGTGGAAAAATTCTCTCCCGAAGTTAAAATTGAACATCCATTGTACACAAGTAACGTAGATGTTCTAATTCATACAGTGGGATAGGAAGTGGTATTCTGTTACAGCTTATGTGATCACATAACAACTGCAACATTTCATTTACGGGCAAATTAGTGAACGATGATGACTCAATATCCAGCTAGGCCATGAGTTTTCCGCCAGCATTAACTTTCGATAATACGCCAACCAATGGGAAGCTGTCCCTCAAAACACATCTAACTGGCAACCAGTATGTACTCGATAAGATGCAGCCAAATCAGTTCGAACAAAACCCGCTCAATATGCCACTAAAATAATAGGCAAGCAATCTCGTTTAGGCGTAATTATATCAAAAATAATAACCCACTAGTGCTTCTGCATTTTTACCATGTTAGGTGTGATGAACGGCCTTCAGGACACAAAGTAACTGATTTCAGTGAAATCTGTTTATGCTTATACTCCACTCTACACTGGATGAATTCTAGTATTCAATATTGCAAACTGGTAAGCACTACTGACGAAGTATAATCATTGATCAAAACTTGAGTGCGATGCATTCACCTAAGTTGTGTTAAATAAGCAGGTCATTCGGATGTATACAGTGAAAGTCACGCAACTGAGAACACAAAACAATATTGGCTTATCAGAAGTTTTTTTTCGGATGCTTTATTTACCGTTGGTTTTACAAATCATACATTTAATTAAAAAATACGAATCTCATCAACTTCAAATTCTTCTGCTCCGAAATCAACCTCGACTTGCTTCGCAATTATTTCGAGATGGATATTTTTCCTGTTATCTACCCGGTTATAACGGCATGGTTTCTGCCAGTTATCAGTCGTGTTGAAAAAAATCAATCGAATCAAGCTAGTGGCCACATCCTGACTCCCTCGAGCTTAGCGATCAAGATATCAACTCCCGTCCATCTCGACCACCTCTTTTTCTCTTCACCCAATTAAAAGACGATGGCAGCCGAGACATTGCGTATATGCGTTGGATATGTGCAAGCCACACTCCAACTATAATCATTCGATACTAAAATAAACCTCTTCTTTATAAACTGTTGCGGACGAGTTATGCTTCAAGCTTCTCTCAAGCCAGGCCATACAAATGAAATCTTAATTTCACAAGTTTGTGAAATCATACAATTTTGAAAGATGGTACTAAGCAGTGTGAGTCTAATAGCGCTTACTACTTGCTCGCTTTATAAAAGGTTTCCTTGCTCCGAGTCTAAGGCTTACGTACCCTACCCTGAGAATTCAAGGAAGAGCTTCAAAATTTCGACACCTCACCGACCATCGATGGGCAGGATTTTGAGACACAAATCGGCGTTTCTTTAGCGGATGCATAAAACGATAGGCACATAACTTGAAAGACGGCGGCTGATTACGTTACATAACAGTTAACTGTCAGCCATATATCAGCAGTTCTAAGGCTTTGCAGCAACCATAACAACAGCAGGCATCCTGCGTTCATTCGAATATTTAAATTCAAGTTCATCAGTGGAGTCCGAAATGTTAGACAAACTCTCAAAACAAAGCTATTTGATTTCAAATCGAAACGGAAATACACCTAACTGCTTTTGTGAAAAACTACAAAAACTGAGTGTTACCGAGCTAGTCTAAATTACGAGTTCATTTCGCAGACGAGTTAATAAGAATCGAAAAAATATTACTAGTGAGTAGTTGGGGATTTGGTTGATTTCAACCTGAACATCACTCGCATTTGATCGCAGCCTTCACATTCAGATAGACTTTCCAGCCAGCTTCTTTCGAAAGGAAATAATTGAACTTTCAGATTTGATAAGTCGGTGGTGCCTAATTTGAAGTCACTGGCGCAGTGGTCAACACGGTTGCCTCATGATTGGAATGGCCAGAGTTCAAATCGCGGCCGTGGCAAGGATATGCACTACTGATGAGCTCCAATTAGAGTGAAACTCGAGTCTAGTGCTGGTTTTCGAAAGAGGTTGGCTGAAACGTCTAACTGAAGGCGAAGGCTGCGATCAAATGTGAGTGGAGTCCAACTCGAATGAATATTCCGAACAGATCTGAGCGTCCCGTTTTCAATTGTTGAGCTGTTTATACTTTTGAACTCGCACAGTATCACCGTTTTGCCGACGGACAGTCAAGTCAAAACGCATAAGAACTGTATGCGGGTATTTTTGGAATACTTCCTGGAAAAACGTCAGAATTTCTCTTTCTAGCCAGGGTGGTGGATGTGACTTGGTACTCTGACGCACTGATGAGCAGTTGGAGATTTGGTTTATTTTCAAGTTGAACATCGCCCACATTTGATCGCAGCTTTCGCATTCAATTGTGGTCATTCAGTACCAGTTAGGTTCAGTCTCATTCAAATGACAAACTCACAGGTCAAAGTCGAGTGATCAGCTAAGTGTGCTTCTGGGTGCACGAAACGGAATGTTCACATATTCAAGCTATTAGAATTGAGAGTTGGCCACATTGGTTTTCATCTCAGTAGTTCACTAAACGCGGTTGTGTCGTTCTGATCGGTCGAGTATTCAGTTAAACACAGAGCATCCTAATTTGTACAATTTACCCAGCGAGTGAATAGCCAAGAAATCTCTGCAGTGAACGCTGTGCGAATCAAACGCAGTGGCTTAAAATTGTTTACGTGATTCAACCTAGTCACAGTTAACAGAGTTATTGGCCTTTGATTGCCACAATGCATCCATGGGATTTTTCTGTTCTTCGCTGATTACGACTGAAAATGCGCATCGGTTTATCTCAACCACCAGTCAATTTCGTGTAAACTATGCTAAAATGAACCTTCTAACTCACGCTAACTAAGCTGGCGCAATAAGCCTTCTGTTAGCACAACAGAACCGCACTGACTGAATGACAGTAATAGGTCAGTCTTGCTACTCACTTTTACTAAGAGAAACTAACAGCCACATACATGTCGAACTACCTACACCTGTACAAGTGAACGACCTATCACAAAATTACCTGATGTGATTATCGCACTGGGAAGTGTACTTATCAAACATGCAGTGTACACATTTTCCACTCCCTCAGCTACGCGATTCCACAAAAATCGGCAGACGATCTCAGGCGTACACTTTGGATCTCCCAGTATACTCAAACACGACAGACAATTTTCAGAGTCGTTAGTTACGTATGAAACTTCAACAGAACTGCAAGTAGGGTTATTTAAGGACTGGGGCTCATTCCTGAAGTGCACTTTATTTTTCAACGTAATGAGATACTCACAACATCCTAGTGTCGTGTGATTACTGTTTTCACTTCGCCGAGTTGAAAGCGTTCACTCAATTAGAACCAAAGTCTCGTTAGTTCACTTGCACTGCAACGATGACTTTCAGGTGATCTACCATCATTGGTTTTGAAACGATTGATGGACTTAACTAGAATCGACTGTACTGTATTTTTGAAAGTCGTAGTGTATCCAAATGAGGGTATTGGGAAATAGTAAAATCTGCAGTAGACAAAATATTAGAACGTATAAAAGTTAATAGACTTGTTGGAACATGTGGAAAGTATCATTTACAACGGTCGGAACAGTGTATTGAAAAGGTTTATACCTCTGATGTCTTTCTTTTTCTGTGAGAAATACATATATTCGAATCGCCAATTTCTGTTCACAGTCCTAGTACGATCGAAAATTGCAGTTCACTTTCGGTGTATTTTCACCCCACACCACTAAATTAAACATGGTTTTGTAGAGACCAATCCATACGATCACACATGGCACATTGCACCATTTAGATTTGTTACGCTTTTATTTAAAGTTTGAGTGAATAAATGTCATCCAGTTTCAACGAAGCGACTTGTTATCGATAGTATCCACCAGTTTGTGACCTTCCGCGAACACGGATTATACATGTAGACCTTGCACATTAGTTTACCCAACTCAACACAATTACATAGTGCTTGGATTGTTGACCGAAAGACTCTAGAAGAAATGACGGCCTACTGAAATGTGAAGAGTAGACCGTTGAGACACGATTTCGATTTATTAACGGATGTTTATTCACTGTTCACTAGCATATTATTGATTGAAACAGTTGAATTTTATGAATGTTTTGGTTCATATATGTTGTACATGTATACCAATACTGTACGTACGTGCAAGCGGAATCTCAATTTTTAATTCAGTGATAATGGCTTCAAACGGGTTGTGGGAATAACAGTCAGAGGCCGGCTGAGCCCACTGTCTGTTGACAGCTTATTGGCGAAACTGGAACAGGAAACGCCAGAATTAATTGTTGATATTTTTCTTTACAAGAGGACAGAATTCACTTAAAAGCTTCCTTCTGAGTGTTAACTCACTCAGTACCAACATTCATTTCAAACGTGAAAGTGGGAACTACAGTTCAGTGGCCTTTCTGAATGTTGTAGTAAACGGTACAAGATGTGCGGGAATCCCACGTCAACTGGAGGATATCCTAACATCATCAGTCTCCGATCGGTAGAACACAGACGTTCTCTGGTTCGAACACTTTGCTAAAGAGTGGGGGAAATGTGTCCGGCTGAGAGGATGTAGTTCCATTGAAAGATCTACAGCGCCCGAATGAATATCCTGACACGCTCATCGACTGTCATAGATTATAACGAGTTCATAAAGAAAGCCAACGTACGGGATAAAAAAATATTGCTTATACGGTTAATCTACGTAGGTGATAACCTGCTGATAAGTTTAAAACGAAGTCTCAAATCAGGTTTATATAGAACCTACACAAGCACCCAGATGCATAACGGTACATGCACGTGAAACACACCCTTGCCGCCAGTCAGGAGTCGAGTGATTTCGTACTGGTCGGTTGTTGTGTCTACTTGTTCACCTGCAGCTGCGGTGACATACACGCTACAAGGACATCCAGAAGACCGGAGAAAGGGGTCTAGGAGCGTTTATTAAAGTTGCTTCGTCAATTACCTAATCAGCTAAACGATAACCGTGGGTCACTCAACAGCATCGATTGCCAGACATTCACCTCAGGCCAAACTCACTGTTGACATACATTCGTTGTGCCGAATGTTCACAGTCGAGCGAAACCGGACAAATCTATTGAATTACTCTCAGCCGGCTGACAAAATCTTCATGTGTTAACCTAAACAGACCTATTACACCTGCCATACCTTTCCCAGCCAGTGCTAAGGTAACTTTAGGAGGTTACGGACAGTTATTCATTTGTTTCCAGTTGACCGTTCGGTTGGTTTATTTCTGTCTCAAACTTACGATTGAAAGGAATTTATGAAATGAAATTATCATGCAAACCTTCTGGTCTCTGTGCAGCGGACAGACATGAGAATGTACGTACATTGGCCACTACATGTTTTCCCTATGAACCGACCGATGAATTAATCTGTCACTCCTATGATGCACAGGAACATCAAGGAGAGATAACGTGGTGTTAACTTCTACTTCGTTAGTAAACGTATGATTGGGGTGCGCATGATTGGAGTCAACCAAAAACACGCGAGTAGTATCGCAGTTGTTTATTAGACAAAGTGTATCGTCTCCATAGCTTCTGCAGAGAGAGTGGTGATTGTGGTAGTACGTCGTCAGTCATTTTTATCCAGTCTGACCACGGATAGTTCTGCGAGCAATGGCCATAGTGGAGAACCCATTCCTAAGCCATCCGTTTACATGTAGAGGTATCCGTTGAACCAACTTCCGTATTTGAGTTACAAACCAGCAGTGATATTTCCAGTTTGTCGAGGGTGATACGGGTGCCAGATTCACTGCTGTCTAAATGATCGAGCAGATAATGGCTCGTTTGTCTAAGCAGCACGTTGGTGAATAAGGAGGTTATGTCTAGGTGAACCATGATGCGATTCCTCATATTCACTGAAGTAAACGCGTCAACGAAGTCAAAGTGCCTGTTAGGTTGAATGGGGTCAGCTGTGAGTTGAGTGGCTCCAGTAGCTCTACCTGCCGCTGATCTACGGCAGTATTGGGGGAACTGTACACGTCAAGAATCGATCTTAAGGAGGTTTTGTATTTGTGAATTTCGGAAAGCACAGAGACATGGGGATCTTACTAACGAACTGGTGTGCTTTGTAGACGTTCGTTCATTGTTTACAAACCTTCCACTGCACGAAATAATGTTTGCGAGCTCGTTGAAACAGGTTACATTTCGTTGCCCCCTCCGACCGATATCCTGGGGGAAACTTTGCTGCTCTATACTGAGAATGTCAGCTTTCGTTTCATCAAACTGTTCTATCATCGAATAAACGGAGCAGCCATGGGTAGCCACTAGGTCCCATCTTTTAAGACTTTTTTTATACTAACAGTTGAACAACAGCTAGCTACGGAAATAGAAAACACATTATATTACAAGCGTTCCGTCGACGTCGCATAAATGTTCAGTCGATCTAAACAAGTGATAGATGACCTGGTGCAACGTCTAGAAAGTTGTCACTCTAACCTGAAAGTTACTTTTGAATTCGGGGTCAACAGCTGTCTACCATTTCTAGATATCCTAATAAGTCGTCGGGAAGATGGCTCGGTTAGAAGAACCGTTTAAAGGAAACTCACGTGATCAGATCAATACCTTAACTTCAGCAGCTTCACACCGGTACAATACAAACGAACACTAATGAATACTCGAATCAAACGAGCAATGCGAATCTGTACGCACGACAACCTTACTGAAGAACTAGACTTGATTACTTCTGTCCTACAATCAAACGCTTACCCCAGAAGCACCATAGACACAGTAGACAAGAAGTATCACCCGAAGATGTGGTCACTGTAGAGAATAAGAAGGTATGCATAGAGCTGATTTTTAGAGGTGATTAAATGATGCATAAAACAAAACAGTGATTGAGAAATTCAATCAGGCGAACGTTCAGTACAACTGACCTCCGTGTAATCGCTCGGACCCAGAATTTACCAGTGCTTTCAATCAAAGGCGATCAGCCTATCGGTGCCACTTCACACTGTGCTTCTCAGTTTGTAGGTAACTGTGGAAAAAGTTACATAGGCGGAACCGAGAGACGTTTGAGCTCCAGAATGAAGGAACACTGACCCAAATGGTTGCAGAAGTCCGTGTCACCGGGGAATGACAATGTTGCTGAAACGCGTAAACAGCCAGTGCCCTCAGCCACCAGACAGGTCCTGAACACTGGTCACACTATCGATCCATCCTTTGTGTCCGGAACCCTGTTACGTCACCGTAACCCAAGATTCTTGCGGTATGCTGAATCAGTTGCCATCACTCGACCCAA
>QNGE01002532.1:0-43093 GCA_008508345.1 Paragonimus westermani | reverse complement strand
ATATATATATATATATATATATATATATATATATATAACGTCCGAAAAAGTTGGCCAATCTGCGAAATTGACGCTCTTTCATAAAGTGTTGCACTGAGCTAACCCGGACACCATCGGGCAGTAGCATGGTCCAAACATGTCAAGTGTGCTCCGTCAGTGTACTTGTGTTGTAATACACTACTTGTGAGTAGTATAATACTCACAGCAAAACTGCCTGTTATACAACAGTTGTGTCTGCTGATCTAACTGTTAATATGTCAGACGACAAGTGCAATCTTTAACCCAGAATTTAAAGGTAGAGTTAGCACACATTTTACCGACTTTTTTAGTTAAAGCAGCCTGCGATTTTTCCCTGCTACCCATAACAATTTCGGATACCCTGGTTAAAAGTGTTACATTTTACCGGCGTTACTGACGTGCCAAAAGACCACGTATTATTTACTCTATCATCTTTCACGCCTAACCGACAGAACGTATGTGTGTTCAGTGAGTGTTCTTATATCATTTCACTGTACGCCTTGGTGCCACTGAGTTTCTGTCATTGTTAGCGAAATCATCTAATCAGCTTAGCATCAGAGGCTTTGTACCATATGATGTTGATGCATAATAAACAATGACACCATTTCAGTATCCGTAAACAAGAACTAATTTTGGGGTCCTGTACAATTTTCTCATTCACTAATACTCCATGTAGATTATGGTGCCTTCCGATCTTCTACTGACTCGGTCAACGACTTCCATTCTTTGCGGATATGGGCTAGATCACACACACATGTTAAACTATAGAAGATGAAGTATTATCTGTTTATTTCTCGATTTTCGGATACTGTTTAAGGGTTTATCGCTAATTTTTCAACCAGACGAACTTTACTCGGTGCGCTATCAGTTTCACTCAACTTGTTGGCAACGGAAATATTGGGGTACATTTCAACCTACTGACTTTTCCTAATTGTCAGTCTGCTCATTTTCTGAAAACTAATTTTCATCTACTTGTCAGTGTGGATGTGCGAAGTTACTCAGTGGTTGCAGGCAAATACAACTTTATCAGAAACAGTCATTGTGCTGTCGATTGTCAGTTTCATGTTCCTGGTGCTTGTACAGACGCTCCGGGCCGGTTTGCATAATCACTCAATACACACGGTATCGCTCTGTCATGCTGATTGTTCAAGAATGCATGATCTTCTCTGGGGTGCGCTAATTTGACAAAAATTGCTCAGGTGGATAGACTGCAACAGTCCTTCATAATCTTATACTTTTTCTGAATGAACATGAATACCCAAATTATGGGCATCAGTTTTAAACAAACAACAGGATTTTTGCACTAATTACGGACTAAAAAATGTATATGAAGTGTTGAACATAATCTTACTAACACAAACATTGCATTTGGATGGACGGTCGAGGCCCCAGTTGCTCATCAATAAACGGTATCGGAAGAAACCAGCAAATTCCTTATCAGGAAATGTAGCTTTACAACTCAGATGCAGCCACTGAGGTCGTGATCACTTTAAAACGAAGCTCGGTGATGAACGACATTTTTCTCTTCGCCTGTCTTCCAGTTTGCTATAACAGGCTATTCTCCAAGCTCTGCGTCGTATCTTCCAAATAGTGTAATTCTTTGAATATAGCTTAGTCTGCATATCTCAAAACAGCATACTATTCAGCTGTCTGACTCCTTGTTGTTGTTTGTGATTTTAGCAGGCTTGTTTGTTTGAATCAAATAAGGCTGCCTTTGAAGGCTGATACTTTAATGAGTTCTGTGCACTTTTGCTCTACCGTTTAATGTAGACAGCTGCCACAATATTTACCATTTTTCTGACTAATTTGTACATGCACTATTTGTCGTTTTCCTAACCTTGTGTTTCTGATTCGTTCCCGTTTGAGCTGTAAACCAAAGGTTATACAAATATTCAGAGAGAAAAGTATGGGTTCAGACCGTCTCTGTCTACCTAAGAAAGAAGTGTGTTTCTACGAAATATCCATTAATATCGAATGTCTCCTGCACTTAAATACTGTAGTATATGGATTGGCTTCCTATAAGTCAGATTGTTCAAACCTCTATATCAGAGACTTTGTGTCACAACCACACTCAAATGATTGAGCGTTAGGCCGCAAAGTGCGAAACTTAGATATAACATTCAACGCTTTGAGGCAGTTTATAAACTGGAGATAGTCACGTTTAAAATTAAAGGCGGTTCGCTGAAGCAGTTGCAATTAATCGACTCAAACCAGCTCTCTGTGTTCAGAAACAACTGTTCGTGAACCTGACCCTTCCCTGGACTTAATGTCTTATCCTCTCTCGCTTATTGATTTTCCACCCTTCAAATCGATTGTTTTTGAAAAAAAAAGCCCACCCGTGTTATTGTAAGTTTGGTAATGATGAGTCAATACGAAATGCTTGCATCTACCAGTTTTCATGTTCTATCTGCTTTGTTCAAACTGCTCGAGGGAACCAATTGTTTCACAAAAAAATACTGTTTCGGCAGTGAAAATACAGAAGATAGACAAAACACTTTCTATAATAACGTTTCAGCTATACTATAAAAGACTGATACATTAGTAAAAGGCTAGCTTCTACTTGTGTTTACGTGTCAATCTTTAACGGTTTCATAATTTACCTCACCAAGCCTATTGTGATGACATTAGGTAGGGGTTAACAAACTGACAAAATGCTAATATCCGTACGATCTACGGTTATTTTCCAGTTACTGTTCAGTTGTTTGCAGTACTACAGAAAAAGTGCATAATTTTCAAGACGACAAATAGTTTCATACTATTAGCCAGAATTGTTGGATCATGACTGGTGATATCGTAAAATGGTTAACTAACGGTTGGTTTACGTCACGCACGATTTGTTTTCTCTCAATTCCTAGTATCGATTGTTGAAATCTGCGATAAGAACAATAATGCCTGATAATTTCCACATTCTTGCAGGAGGCTACTGCACCTAGCCAATTGTCAGCGTATATTTAGCTTGACCTTAGTTGATGCCACATAACGAATTACCTTCCATATAGGTGATAAAATGTAATGGGTGATATTTGTGTAATCATCTTAGTTGAAGACCATCGTTTAGACTTCGAGACTTGTAAGATCTGCTGCGTGTAGCTTAATCATTAGACATGGATAAGACAATGAGATCATTCACCCATTCCCAATGACACGACGAATTCATCCCACAAACGTCGTGTACGATCCACGTAAATGTATTCCGGTCGTCGCACCTGTACAGAATAAATAATCCATGGGTGTCCAAACAATGCAATAAATCCAAAAACCAAGAACTGTACCCCAGGAATGAAACCCATGATGGTTAACCACGCAGAAATCGCATGGTTGTTCCAAGGAAACAGCAACACTCCAGTAGGTTACAATTAATTGAACTTTCATAACGCAGTAGGCCGGTTTTTGTCACTGTTCAGTTTAGTTTAGTGCATACACACGCCTACACATTTCAATAGCCAAATTACAAACGTGGGAATTCAAAAGCTTGCTTGTAGAATTTTTCAATTTTGGCGTAGCTCAGTACTGTTTTATGAATGAGCCACTAACGACATAGTATTTACACTCACAAATTTTTTCTTAAGCAAATGATCGGTAGTGTATGTGATTTGTATCAGAACGACCTCCAGTTCGGGCATTAAAAGCTCTTGAAACAATTACACGCCTAAAGTCTAGTGCTTGTTTTCGAAAGAGGCTGACTGGAAAGTCTGTCTGAATGCGAAGGCTGCGATCAAATGTGAGTGATGGTCAACTTGAAAATAAAACAAATCCCTGACTACTCATCAGTCAGTTGCTGATTTTCTGTTTGGCGTACCAACTCGCTGCATGTGAAAATTCATGTTTGCCGAATGTTTTCAGGTGGAACTGGAGAGTCATGGCTAAATACAATATGGCGTTTGGTGCAATGGTTGGTTTGTTAGTCTGCATAACCTTCACCGACTATACAACAGAATACGATAATTAAGCACGTACTTTGAACACAAAGTTAATTAGTAAGTGTCTGTTGTTTAAGTTAATACTGACTGTGCAATTGTGTTTACAAATGCTGTGGTAGACGAATTTCACTGCCCGGCTAACCCACTCCATTATTAGTAATCAGTGGACGCCCATGCACGCACGTCACCAAAATCGACCAGCGCCACATCACCAGTGGTTCTATTCACTAGATACATACAGTATACCCCGAAAAGCAGCAAGACAGCTGAGCGTGTGAATGGATGATTTGTGGTCCATCTGATCCTTACCTAGTTGTAGGAGAGCATCAAAATGAAACTTCTATCACTTGGAAGCAAACTTAGAGAGACTTCGCTGACATGGTATTGACTAGAAGAACAAACGGATGTCGAGACTATAAGGTAGTGGGACTTCATAGACACTTTTCAGATTGAAGGAAACTGGGGCGGTTTACGTATGCCTGAATCTTTCTCAAATGGCACCACCATAGGAGCAGTTAATGGTGTACTTTATGACAATCACACAGAAAAATAAATTTAATTGTCAACTGAGAAGTGAACCAAGACATTAGGGAAAAGTGGACTGACAAAAATGGAGGAGAGAAAAAGTAAACAAGGTATTCAGCGATGGATTTGCATACTTGTAGAATGTACACTGACAGAATTAGTGAATAAGCTGTCGACAACTGAACGGAGCTCAATATCAATTGGTTTGAATGCCCTCACGCTCGGCATGTAGACATACACACTAGTACACACATGCACACCCATATGAATGCACTCAAACACGTGTTGTGATGCGACAGTACTCAGATTATGCCATACGATGCGACCCATAAGGGCAGCCTGGTTAGGATTGGCTATCATTAGTTTCACACTGGGATACTTATCGATCGTTATTGGGTCCATGGCAGTAGCAGCACCAAATTGGACGAGCTACGCGGTTGGGGTACAGCCATATCTCCAGGAAATAGTCCAGGTGAATCGAGACCGAGGATTATGGGAAGAGTGCGCGACAATTTCTTGGAGTAAGCAAACGCTGTTACCGATTGATCAAAAAGATTGAACGGTTTTACATAACTGATGTTTTCAACCAGGATTTTTCATGTTGATTTATAGTGTTGTGTGCAGTTCATGCATGTCATGTGTATGAATAATTGCGTGAATATGTTTGAAAGTTCATTCTTAAATTCGCCTCCAAAACTAATTCAGGAAAGTTTGTTTTGTTTTCAAAGGTTTCACAACATACGGCTCTTATTATTGTTTATGGTTGTTATCTACTCAAGACACAACCTCTCTTTAAGGTAAACTGAGAAATTATAAAAAGTTGTCTATCTGTTGACTCAGTTAATTTGCACGTTCTCATTAACCGAGTAAGTTGCACAGTGAATATGATTTACAGACTAAGCCAAATGAGACTACGACAGATCAGATTGGAGCTACTTACCTGATCGTTGTTTAGGCTGTATAAGAGAATGTTCGAGATTTTTAGACACGTAGTGGTGAGTGGCATCAATCCAATTTCTCTTTCTCGCAGGTTAAGATTTATGAGCCATTTGGGACTGGTTCATGAAGTAACATATTCTTGTCAAAACTCCAAAAAGAGAGGAAAGGGACTGGAAGACGCACAACGTCAGACGAAAACGAGTTGACTTACTGATAATCCCTTTGAGTATGGTCCTCTGATCAAATAAATGTGTTTTTCTGTCGCCAACGCGTTATTCACTCACGAATCAAGCACTTGCTTCGTGCTGATGAGACCCAGCTGATCCAAAGCAAAGGTCTGCAGCCTTGCCGATTGTTACTGGGATCAACTGATGGCAAAAAGCAAATCCCTATTTAGTCAGAATTCACCAGAGCGTTAAGGCAAAAAAAGAAACCGTTTAGTTCAGCCTGGGAAAATCATCACCAAAAATAGCAGACTAGAGGTACCGTGGCGGTGGTGGCGGTTTTGAGACGATAAACTAATTTGTTGTCCCTCGAAGAAAGTTTACAGCTAGAAATATACCTACATTGATAGCCTTGTTTCGTGAGACATAGCTGGTTTAGTCTATAGCTGACGTTCGTTTGTGCCTACGCTGGATTACAAACACACTACTGATGTGCTTTAATCAGTGTTCGAAGTCCTAGCCGGATATTTAGGACATCTAGTATTTGCAACATGTGCACGCAAAACTTGTAAAGTTTATGTTAAAAATGTTATGAGTACATACATTTTAGTCAACATGTTTTCACATTGTTTTCTGGAAGGATATATGATGGCAGGTTTTTTTATAGAATAGTCTAGAAAGCGGTATCATGGCTTACGTGAATATACCACTTCGTGCATCACTTCCCCAGTTTAGAAGGTCACTCAGCGTTAGATGCTGAACACGGAGAGCAAAATACAACACGTTTTGTTCAACGAAATTTGAAGACAAGTAAACCATATGGTTAGACGATATATTTTGTGTTCTTATTCGTGGTTTTCTACCACTTATGATGGGATTGCTTGGCTACAACCAGATCACTAAATGGGCGATCATATTCACAGTCTACACATCGGTTCGCTGGTCAGTTCTGAAGGTCATTAACCGTACGTAGCGCAGGTCACATGAATCACAGTGAAAGCAAATAATGTTGTTTGAATTTATCTAAACTTAACGTAGTTTGGTGCACCCCGTCGACTTCGAAAATCTCGATTATCAACAATAGATTAAGCCGTAGGATTAGCGGTTGAAACTGTTGATCTATAGCTTCTTTGGATATGTGCAACTCAGAGTGACTTGTAGAGCATGGTCTTGTGGTTATCAGTTGTAAATAGTGAGTGGTGCTCCTTTCTGGCGAACAGTGACATAAAACTGGATCAGTAATTTATGGAAAACATTGAGGGACCATATAAATAGATTACGCTATTCTATTACACGTGCTCAGCAGTTTTAAACAGCTTGACCGACGCCAAAATGGAGAAAGCCAATTTGATTAATTCACGTGATATCAAAGCACGTTTCACACTGTGGGTTCTTGACTCGGATTTAATGTGTGGGGGGAATGAGTCGGTCGGTTAATACTTGTAAAAACGGGCGGATGGAGATGCCTGAAAAGAAAGCTCGAAGAGGCCGATAACACGTAGTCATTTCAACAAAGAATACTGCAGCACACTGACTTAGCTTTCCAGCAAACCTACGCATTTATTGATTTTTTTGGGCCGGACTAAAATAATGGCTAGGAAACTAGCAGCGTAGTTTGTCACACGTATGTGCCGTTCGAAGTCCATTTTGACATTATCAACTGACTCAGCTGTGACTTCAGAGTTGGACAATATACCCTGGTATGGTCGGTCCTTAAATGTGAAGCAGTTCCGTCTACAAAGTAACCTGCCTTTGTACATGGCGCAATTTCACTCAGTAACCACTTAGGCACACATCTTTGCTTAATGGGAGATGATAAGCCACTGGATGGTTGAGAGTGTGCAGTATTATCGGGGTGAGTGTTAGATCTCCTGTGAAGGGCTTATAAATCACTTAGAACCGACTCACTTTTGTTATGACTTCTGGGTAGGGAGTTTCTCTAAGCCTCATCATTCTTCCAGTTGATTGTCTCTGAAAGTTTTCAACAAGTGTCAAATAGCCATGCGACTAAGAACAACAGAACTGCATGTTTTGTTTCCAGGTGTTGGTGATCTACAGCGGGGAACATAATCAGAAACACTTCAGAGTGGAGGATTCCACAAATTTCCCCCCAACTGGTTCAGGGCTGTTTGCACCTCTTCATCCATGGCAACATAATTTGTAGACAATTAAACTATCCTTCTTCGTGGTTCCTAAGTCTCATTCACATATTGACAAGAGTACCTTTATGTCACAAAGGTGGCAATCAGTACAGATTTGGGGTCGAATGTGAATTACCATACACCTGTTGACACTGAGCGGCAAGTTTTCTGTAGATCACTGGTTGACATTTCAAATTGTTCTCTAAGACTACAAGAGCTCCCGAGCACTTGTGAGCTCGCCAGGATTCTGTGATTGGTTTGGAGCAGCACCGGTGCCTTGATTGTGTTGGTTAATTCAAGAACGAGACGAAAGAATAGCAGGGGTTTTAAGATTGATCCTTGTGGAACGTCGCTATTGGCAATGAATCACTCTAAAAACTGCCCATTCAGTTTGACGTTGAGCCTACTTCCTGCCCGCCCAGCTTAAGCCACACGAGTAAAAGTTGATCGAAACTCCAATTACGGTGTTGCCACAACAAATTTGGATGATCCTTTTGGTCATAGCCTCTGGAGAAGTCAAAATAAACCATATATATGACCAGCTCCGTGTTGGCAGTCCTCAACCAAAATTCACGACCAATCTGCAGATTCGTGACACGTGACTATTCCCTGCGGGAGCCGTGCTGTTCATTGTTGATGAGTTCGAAGTCTTCAACATTGTCGTGAAGAAAGTGATACACTGAAATCTTCATTGCTTTGGAAACCGCAGAAAGCAACGTTATCAATGAACATCTTTGCAGAACATCTCAGCAACCATCTTCGGCAGAAAGCCAGTTGGCATAAAAGCGAATAAGAAGTACCTACAACGGTTCGGCTAATCCGACTGTCGATTGGTTTGAACGGAACATGTACTTCTGTTAATCTTTTCTTTACACATATAAAACGTCAAAGGCGATCCTGTCTCTGCTAAAAGCGAGGTAGGGACGCACAGGCGATCAACTATCTTCTTGGTGTAACAAAATAAGAAGTCATGAATGTGCGAGCTGCGGTTAACAGTTAACGGCTCTTACTCCGTAATAACCAACTGTTCCCTACCACTTATCACTTAACACGGTTTTGGACTCTGGTCTAAACTTTGAAGGAGATCCTAATTTTTCGAACATCGATTGGAGCTAGAGGAAGAGTTATTGTGTCTGTTCGCAAGACAGCTGGACAATCTGTGTGTTCAGGCGTAGTCACAGCCCAGAGACGGGCCGTTATCACACAGAAAGACGAGATACATCATGTTACACTGACAGATATACTTACTTGGTCTGGTCAGATGTGAGTTCGAGAATGTCGACAAACCCAGTTTTATCCGACGTAAAATCAGTAACAGAAAACATCATTCAGTCAATGGACATCAACCGTACAGCACGAGTAGTGCGAACTATCATAAATCCTTAACTAGTGCATACAAAGAAAGCAGATGGAAGTGATTGGACTGGACGGTGGATGGTTTCCATTGCTTGATACATGCTTAATTTTGTCATCCAAGCAAAGCCCTCATTTTATTATGCTTTACTGAACCGATTCGGGATGTCCAAGGTCTACTGGAAACTGGTCAACCGGATGTTTCTGATTGTTTTTGCCTAGTCCAAAATTTCTTTGTAAGGTCAACTTGTTGACCTGTACTCATTAACCGTTATGCACTAGACGATGATGGCTCCCAGTTTTTCGATTGAAGTGTGAACAGCTTTACCTTCTGATGTGTCAACTGCCGGGCCAATTTCTGAGTGTGCACGGTCACTGTTGCTTGTAGCAGCAAATGAACTATCTATAGCTTATCGATAGGTTTATTTTAACAAGCCCAAACAAATGAGTGCTCAAATGTTTTCTATCAGTAAGTGGTGGATGAAAACTGAGTCCAGTTCCGAGCTTAACAGCTCGATCTTAAACAATCAGAGCCCCAAGTTACACCGGAATGGAAATTACAAAACCATGAAGATGATCCACAGGTTCTCTAAACTTAATGCAATTTTGCTGTTCGGATTTATCTCATGCCTTTTTCTTTAAGCAAACTTCTTTGGTTTCTCCTGTATTGGCTACCGTTTATACCCACATGAAATTACACAACACACACTTCGTCCATTCTATATCGTTCGAAAGGTGTATACCGAATTTTGCAAACTGGTACGTCCAAATCGGAGTTGGTCGCCTATACGCTGATATGCTGGCCTGAGTGACAATTCCGTAGGCTCCAAAAAGTGACCAAAGAAAATTGGCAGACACTGGGACACTTTTTGCATAATCGCATGGATGCCAAGGTCGGTGCGGAGGCGTATGCCATAGGTTGGTCATCGACTAATACTTTAAGGAATATCAAGAACGTTTGCGGACTAAAAGAACGATCGCTATGGAGTTTGTCGTTAGAAGCGTTTAAAACGGATTATTTAGTGAGAAGAAAACCCGAAAACGTTTTCTCAAAGAAAGTTTCCGTAAACCATTTATCAATGAACAATTCTTTTGTGTTAAATGTCATAAGTATCGGTACGTAGTGAAATTATTCTGTTGGATTGTCATCCGCATGATCTTACGAAGGGATAGTTTTGAAAATCGACTACTTTTTATACTCACTGGTACTGTGTGGTACAATCCAGTTTTAATGGCCTTCCTAAGTGCAGATGAAGCCGTGCTACACGCTTAGGCGTAGGCATTTCACAAGACTACTCAACCACATGCGTTTAACAATCATATAACCAGACAGACTGACCGGCACATGTTTCCACTTATGATTTTTCAACAGCTTCAGGTCGAAGTTTTAAGAATGATACAGTCTTTACGTTTTCAAAATGCAGTCTACGTAACTTTCCCGCAGATGTTCACATTAATTTCATCAGAAGAATTTCACTACTATTGAGTCCATTCAATTCTAAGAGTTCAGTCTGAATGTGGGCCAGTGAGACACTAGACATCTCACTCTCAGTTTGCATAACTCAGTCTATTTCAGCCTAATGTAAATTTTATGACAGTGGGTGAACAATAGACAAGCAACTTACATCTGAAACGTCACAGCTGAGGGCAAACAATGTCGTCTAAACGAAAGGCATTATCTTATGCTTGTACAATATAACTGAACACCAATGAATAATTGCACTAAATATAGTACTCATGAAGTCAAATAGTTCGGAGTTTGTGTTTGGCAATACACAACAACGCCGAAGACATATTGTTCGAAAAAGATCCATAATGTGTACTGTAGATACTGTACAGTGGGAGAACCTCTTAAGTAATTAGCCTTGTTCTTTCTGAGCATGTAATCAGAATAGTATTCGGATTGAATAATATCAAAGAGTAATTGCCAGTAAAATTCATGGATCCGATCTATAAGGATGACTGACTAGACAGCTTGGTAAAAAAGACGATCGACTGTTACGTTAGTGGCAAAGGGAAACTTGTATAAAACTGGGAGTAACTGTCCACGTGGTCGTCAGGTTAGACTAAGAAAGCAGACTGTATCATCACCCGTGTTTCCGGACTGATGCGAGTGTACTTGCGTCGGCCAGCCATGTATGCGAAAGAACAAATGAAGATGTTCTGACAAACTGGTTCACTCTCACAGTACAGCTCGAAATCTACCACGACCCTAAAGCTCACTCCTATTGGACGTGAGAGTCACAGACACCCCTAACCACTCGCAACCCTTTATCTGTCAAAGGAACCAATACGGTCAGCGGTTTGATGGATTAGTATGAATAGGGTCAGGTGATCTGTGTTCCACGTTGACCGCTAACCCCGTTCTCATTAAACACATCCGTTGACACCCCTCGAATAACCCAAACCACATCCTCTACCAATTAAGATTGGTCGTCTCTTACGGTTAGTTGGGCCAATTGCGTTCTTGTCCTCTTGTTCAAGATTCTGAAGTGGAAATTCTAATGCACCAAAGTGATTCGCTTTAGCGTGTAATGGAAAATCTTGTGCCTAAAATGGAAACTAATATGAAAAACGGTATAGATGGTTGAAACTCAGTGAAATACAATTTGCCTTTATTGTAGTACACACGAAGTATTCTTTTAAAAGGCATATTGACCACTTCTCTTCCATCCTACATTTCAACCGCAGTATATTCGGGTCAATGCGTTCCAATTGTTCGAAGCGCGCAAACCTGTCCGTTGAATGAGAGTGCAAAACAGATAATAGGTGAGTCGTTATGATTATTTTCTCAGGTTTAGTCCGATCACACAGTGTCTCAGTGTGATTCCGTTTATGCAATAAAACTTCTAAAGGATTCTCATGCACTGGAAACTTTTAGAATGGTATGTCTTATACAAAAGTATTATCTATATTAGTGACACCATAGATTGCAATCTATGATTTATTGATCGCACACTTAAATTGGAGTCTCCTTGATTTGTCAAAGAGCACAGAACCTAAAACACGGACTTTCTGACTAGGAGTCATCCGAATGTAGACAACTCCAAGAGTCCCTAGCTCGCAGACACACATGTTTCAGATTACTGGCGACACAATTAGTTAAACAGCTTGTAACATTTGCTTTGAGCCTCAACCTGTTCCAAACTCTGCTGTAGGTGGTTTTGCACCTGTATATGAAATTGTTGATCGATGTAAACTTGTGTCGTTCCTTAATGGTTGTGCGCGATTTTCACTCGACAAAATCAATTTGTACAACTGAACGAAATCTTACTCTTCATAAGTTTAAGTAGCATTGACTCTGAAGGGTTGCATTGAAAAATCTCCGCAGAAAAATCCCCACTGGAAGTTGTGGCGTAGCTCTGCCATCTGTTGTTAGCTTGCACAGTCATTGATTAAACTTCCTGGGGTGCAGGTTCTCCAGTTATCTGTTTCCCCTTTTGACAATATGGCCGAAAACCTAAAAGATTTGAGTCTTGTCGAAACAACCTGGGTGTCCGATTTTACTAAATAAATATTACTGTCGTTATTTAATTGCCACAAAACTCATCCGTTTTCCACGTCGCAGCCTACCATACTAGATTTGTCAGTTCGCTAACTCAATGGAATCCGGGCGATTCTTGATTTCAACCCACAAGTTTGTCATGATTCGGGGGTAGCACCTTAGTTGCAAAGACCGTACTACGCATACAACGTCTAGTTATGTGGGTGAATTTCTGATTGACTCGAGTTACAATTAAGGGTAGTGATCGAGTGTCCATCTCTGAGGAAGATCATCCACTCCTCTGTACAAACAACAATACTATTGATTAGAAGTACACAAAATTATATCCTTTCTGTCCAGGCTATGGTGATAGCGGAGAATGCGGATAGCAATGAACTTCAAAATTGGTGAGCTTTCGTTACGGTAATTTTAGCGTAGCATTTAGAGACAGTTCACCGATATGAAGTAGCTTCCAAAATGTCTTATTAACAACTTTGGAAATGCCGTAACTTTTGTAGAACTTGGGTGGCACTGACACACCATGCGTTCCTGAGTAGTATATATAGAAGGCCACCTCGCGTCAGCTCTGAACTGCTAAATTGCCATCTTTCACCCACTTGCAATTGCTGGTTCAACTCCATATCCGATTACTCGATAACATGCCTTGTTACAGTTCAGCACAGTTACTATCAAAGGGCAGCAGTATTCAGTGACATAACGAGCTTCACATTTCTCCGTAGAAAATATCCTCGAAACAAAAACAAGTCGTGACAATTTCCATCTCTATCAGAGTTTATAGAATGCATTCACGTCAGTTGTGCGCGTGGTCACACACAGACGATCCTGCGGACGAATGTGGGAATTTTAGGGGACGTATTTTGTAACCATTCCGATCGCATCATTGGTGCCGCTTCGGGGTTCTTAGTTGGTCTTGACCCCTGGTGTGCTGTTTGTTTATTTGATCTACGTCCTTCCCTCCAAGCACAAAACGGCATGGCTGGAAAATCTACGAAAGTGTCAACGGTTAACTTCTAAAAGATTCATTTACAAAACGCACGACATTTAAACAGTTTCAGAAAGTCTTACCGCAACCATGAAGGCGAAACTATTGGTAAGTTTGATATACTCGCCGGGTGGACGTGCACGTGAAAGCGCAAACCTCCTTAAGTGTCGCAACGGTTTGTGTCTACGTTTTTGTGATATCGGGTCGCGAGGCAAATGGATCATCGCCCGAACTGCCGAAACTTTGCTTACCTGTCATTTTTCGGCGTTTGTTAGGCTGAACTGTACAGTGACTTTAGATCAGTTAACAAATTTAAACTGGCAAACGACTGAAAATTTAGTCTATTAATACCAACGTCACTTAAAATTTTTTTTGACATAATTCGTCATCTACATCCATGTAGAAGTGTCGCATGGTGGCGAATTAGCGACCTTAGAAAGGGCCTTAACTGAAACCAGCATTATCAAATTCATTTAACATTAGCTTTTGTTAATGATGTCAAGAACATTAATGCGGATAATCAGTACATGTGTACACTGGACATCTGCTCGTTATCCACGGATATTTGTCCGCTTCAGACTAGTAATTTCATTTGTGAACATATCGGACAATCGTACACTCACTTCTGCGTACCGACATCTAAGTGGAAAGAACCACCTCCACTATGTACTCTCAACATTCAGTTCAAACCTAACAACGAACTGCAACGTCGGACTGCTGGAATCACAACGCGGTCCCCATTGAGCTCGCTAATGGCGGATATTTTAATGAACAAGCTGGAACATCATCAACTGAGTCATTCAATCAACAGTTCTTGCTCCTATTGACGGTACGTAGATATTTTTGTTCTACTGACATCTGAACATGATGTACCCGGTGTCACCCATTCACGAAAACAGGTGCTCCTCAACATCAAGTTCACTGTTGAAACTGAATCAGAAAACTTGTTCCATTTCCTAGATGTGAACTTGAATGGGTGCATAGTTGGTAGTTTTCAACGTTCTCTTTATCGTAGAGCAACATGGACCAGGCAATGAGCAAACTTCAGTAGCTTTGTACTTTGGAAATAAAAAACGAAACCCCATTGTCTGTCTGAACCGTATAGCGATGAAAATTTGTTCTGCAAACCCAACAGACCAAGAACTAGGGGCAGTCGCCAATTCATTATGAGAAAAACGGATAAATGGTGTGCAACTACCACGGTGGAGAAAACAAAGCGTATTCATCTGACTCCCTTTCAAAGTTGATACTACAACAGAGACAACCAACAGTCGCCTTGATTAGACTCTTCGCACGCAGTCACTGTGACACGGCTGCATAGTTGATTCACCTATTTTGTGGATTGTCCGAGGAGGCGACTGTCCAAAAATATCAAAGAATATCCTCCAGGGTGGCTCGAGGCAGGTTCGGCCATATCCACTAACAGCGCGGTCAGCGCAAATTTGGCCAATAGTGATCACCGGGTTGATCCCACTCCGGCGTCTCGTATTGTCTAACCAACACCGGTCAAGCACTCCAACACAATTAGACAACGGATGCTGGCTACTGCTGAGTCGATTGACATTCGGTTACTCAATCCGGTTTTGTATTTACACAACGGATCTATGCAAGCCCCCCAATTGCCGTGGCCAGATGTTACACCGTCGACCTGCATACCCCTCCAACTTCCAACCGAGAACTAAGTGACGCAGTGATGGATGAAACCCCACACCACTCATCATTGACCGTGATGATTTGCTGTCTGAGCGACTAGCCTACGGATACTTGGAACTTTTGTAACGATCTATGCGATCCATTAACATTCTACCAAACCTCTTTCGTTATTTGCCTGCTGCTTAGTATTTGGTGAACCGATGTAACCCTATTGATCTGCCGATGAATCATTGAGAACAGTTGTTTGTCAGGGTCCTCTTCTATGATGCAATAAGGAGTTTCACAAGAGGTTTGGTTTCAAATGAGTGTTGCGTTGTTATTGGGCTCTACAATCACTTTGCTTCAACCATACACGTGATCGACGTGCTTATCGACCTTCGGCCGTTGTTGATGAACCCAGAACTTTGGAACCAAGAGCACGTGATTAACGAGTGAACGAATCGTGTGGTCATCACAGGGCGTAGCAATCAGCTGCATCAACCTGGCACTGTGATTCGTTTAGCCATAACTAAACATGCATCAACATTAAATAATCAGCGAACCACCCACTCCAATCAGCCGAACCAGTACATATCTGGCATTGAGTTGCCCGCTTAGTCCTCTTCGAATGAGTGTGCCAGACTCAGTCAAAACTGGAAACATATAAATCATATCATTGTACATGTTGTTGGTCTGCTCCTCATTTTCTAATACACATCTATCGAGAATCTCAAACTAATTCAACGGCGCAACACCTCTTTCGGCAAAATCAGTTGCTAAGCTTCCGGGAGTCAATGATGTCGGTTGTGCGTAAAAGCAATCTATAAAAAATACATTGCTCCGTCTGTGAGCAGTGAGCTTAGTAAGCAGTCCACACAGACACTACCGACTCTATTCTTTGCTCGTTGAGAACCCTCCAATTGTACCAACTCGTAAATCACAAAATGTGTTGGTTTTCGAGCAAAACGATGGTCTTCTGGACGGCTATCATTCCAGCGGCAGCAACAATAACAAAAACAACGACGGGTTGCTTTGTTATCATCGTCTAACAGTTTACAATTCTAATCCATTAAATTACATCCATCGGGACTAATCACTACCCGCCCTGGCTTTAAGGTAAGCGCAGGGATCTGTCCACATTTGCAAATCTTCGCACCCTTAATTCGCTTGATATTTGTATTTCAGTCTCTCACTGCCACTCACGTTTTACATCAACTTTGTTCTTCCACAGCTGGCTGGAGAAGCGCACCAGTTTTGCTCGTGTTCGCTCTATGTTTTCTGATGATAATCCTCATCGTCATGACTGTGGTATGTATAATCGATTGGCGCGATCCGGATAAGTGGAGCGTCCTGGCCGTGAAATACACTCTTTTGATCGGTGGTAGCTTGGTCTGGATCTGTGGTAAGATTATAACTGTTCCATTTTGTGTTGGCAATAATGACATTGGAAACAATCGGGACAAAGTGACAAACCAACACAGGAACCATGGGTTAATGAGCGCCTAGTTGTTAAGACGTACCGTAAAGCATTGGATCACTTGAATGAAAATAAGGAGCTCAAAATTCCAACAGATTTGCCAAACTACTAGTCGTTATTTAGATGACACTCAATTACAAAAATTTTGAGATTCAGCTGGATTCGAACCAGCGACAAAAACAACACGCACAAATGCGGCAAACGCCCCACCAAATGACCTACGAAGCGACGCCGAGAGCTTAGAAGTCTTCATATTTGTAATCACTTACCCGCCCAGTCCACTGTATCATAAGGAATCCAACAAATGATCTAGCCCAATCACTGGGTATCATCTGACTCATCAAATCTGCCACACTGCATATAAGTAGCATTAATCAGTAGTCAGTTGTTCTCGCTATTTTGAAATCAGCACTGTGTGGTGGATTATTTCATGAATTCCATGGTTAATACTGATAGAATTTAAATGACCAAGCTCATTTACATGATAACAAAGCCCCCTGGAATTTCTTGCATCTTAGAGTGCGGAGGAAATGATACTTATATGTATGCCGTTTTTGCCTTACTCTACCTATCAATTAGTTCAAGTTTTCAATCAAAAAAATTCGTCTAATACAACACTAGAGGTATACATCAACAGCACTGTTTTACCGGCGCCTGCCTATATTAGTATTCGACATGAAATTCCGTTCCCCTGCCCAACTGCAGTTGCTACGATATATAAACACACATCTTTAAAGTAAGCGTGAGAATCTTGAATGCTATGCACTATTAACTAAACACCTATTGAACTATACTAAAGGGAATGGCTGGAGTTATTTTCGTTGGTTATCATTCAGTATGCTGCTGATGGGATGTACCAAAATGTGAACAACCCGAAGAGTTTGCCTTCTTACTGTTTTGATGAATTGAATCAGTGGAAGGCAGTTTTGTTGTTCCATAAGAGAACAACACCTGTAGTTGTTGCTTCCAACAAAGTTTTGCCATCTGAATCGTAAAGATATTAGAACTTTACAAATTGAAGAAAACATTCAACGTTTATCTACGTCTGCTTTTAGGTTCGATGGTAGTAAAAAACGCACGGATTTGGGAGGAAAGAGAAAGTAAGCCTTTCTTTCTGAACTCAGAAGGGTTATAGATGCACAAAGCATAATAAAGCAATCGTAAATGGGACTGCAGAAGAAATAGAACTCATGCATGGCAGTCAACCATGCAACAAGCACATTTCGACCAGTAATGACTTCGTCACCATTGGCACAATAGTCTTTACACCGGTTTGGTGTTAATCTGCTAATCACTTCAGTTGGAGACTCGGACTAGTAATATGAATGTCGATTTTGGTCGTCTATCGATCGCACGGTCATCACCGTTTCAGGCAGAGTGTACTAGATTAAACATATTGTAACACTTTAAAAATATGTTTAGCCTCCCCGTGACTTGTGCAGTCCCGCAACTAGTGAGCAACTGTTCACAATAAGCGTGTGCCTACACCACAAAAGTTGAGTGATTCAGCACTAGCTCAGGCAGTTATTAGAAGCCAGAACATGTTATAAAACGGTGACCGTCAAAACGAGCTGATTATTCCCCTCTAACTGAGGGAAGAAAAATCATTTCAGAAGAATTTTTCTGCGCACGATATTAGCACTATGGACTAGAATGCTCATCAGTTCACGGTTGGTACAGCCCTACAGAGCTGTATATCCAAAATATGGCTAATACTCTATTTTCATTATGAAAGAACGGACTCTCTGAGATTGATTTTGCATATTATGCTTGTTAACATTTATCCTGTCTTAATTTGTAAATACATCGTAATTACACTTAAAGAGAATCTGAATGTGCTGAACTTTCTCTGTAATCTGCATGTACAATCTGCATCAGCAACTGCTAACACAATCGTATTCTATTTCAAGCGTTTCTGTTCTACATCGGGTTGATATTGTACTATCATTCGATAACAATGGAGAATTTGGTCGGCAAAGCAAACATACCCATTCCACGTTCATCATGGTCACAGGTGGGTCGTTTGAATAGAAAAATAATTTTCCATACAAAGTACGCTTCACTGTCTGTCCATATTTAATAAAATAAATGAGTATTGTCATGCCGTTTCAAATATAGTGGTCCAGTGCAGAGGCTACGGCTAAGTGACGTCAGTCCATGATTCGAATGGTGTTAGTTGTACTTCATCATTTGTGGCAACGGAAAAAACGTGTAGTTGTACAGAGACGCTGGTGTATTGTGCATCTTTTGCTCAGCCCTAGTATACAGTCTCGAATCATGGCTGCTCCAGCAAAGGATGCTGGTCGATTATCCTGGTTTGTCGGTCACTTTTTACCCACGACCAACGGTGCACGATACAAGTACATCTGAGTAGGTGATCCAGAATTCCCGAACATCTATACTCGAAATAATAAACAAAGTATGCTTGCACTACTTGCGAATCAAGTAAGACGCTCAAAGCTACTGTGCAGTTTTACTGTGGGCACAAACAAACTGTAGGTGGCTGATCACCGCGGCAGGTATACTGGAACATATGCTCGTTTGTTAGCATGTGTGTCAGCTAGACAAACCACCATTGGCGGATTAGACACAAAGGCCTCACTCACACGAATTTCGACCCTCTTCCTTCTGGTTTATGCCAAATAAATAGTATGTGGGTGGAACCACGAGTGACGCAGCGAAAGCTACATGTGATAAGTGCCTTGCGCATGTATCCTTTAGTTTCGGCCTCTGTGATAGGTTAATCCGAAGGTGATACCGCCAACCGTCTATGTTAGTTCACTCATGTTAATGGCGGCCGGGGACGAACAGAATGGAACATTTGTGCCCGAATGTTGCACTCTGAAACAAGTCACTGTTTTCTCTCATTCTACTGATATTCCGAGGGGTACTTTTCTGTCATGCACCAAAAATGTCCACTTTCATTTGCTGGATCGGTCCTATCACCAAACAGACTGGTTAACCATAAGAAGTCCACAAAAGACCATCCTAGTAGATTTTCCTTTTAAACTATTAGGCAAAGATTAGTCAAAGACATAATAAGTTTGTTACACTGTAAACAACAAATCGATGGTATTAATATTCTATCGTTCTAAACGTATAATAAATAATCTAACGATACTTTCAAATAACCATCATTCCAGTCTGAAGGTAAAGTAAGAATTTGATACCAGTAATTGTCTGCCAGTTCTAGATGTACTTATAATCTGACGGAAAGATATCCCTATTGAAAAAGGTGCATATAGGAAATCCAAGTGGTCCACCACTCGAACTTTAATAGTTTTGCATAAAGCCAAACTGAACACATATTAATGAATACGTTATTTACACGAGCAAGTCTTGTGGAGCAGTCGCGTCCAAACTACAGGTCGGAAAAAGGCATGGCGAACCAAAACTGCACCCTCTTGAGCATGAGGAAGACGAAAGTTTGTATAGAGTTACTTTTTAGGCTTGAATACAGTAAACATCGAATGATACAAAAATGAATACACTCGACTACACAAACACTTAATGCAGAAGAAATGCGTATACCTGCCGGGACCCAGAAACTACGTGTACCTTTAATCAGAGGGGTTAGGCCTGTCGGCGCCACCTGCTCACATTGTGTCTACCAACTTACATGTTAGTTCGGAGAAATTGAAGTAGGCAGAACCGAGAGATGTGTAATCTCTGAAGTGAACGAACACTTTCCTAGACGACTATAGAAGTCCACTCTACGGAAGTATGGTGAGGTCGGTGACGCACCCACTCGCGCCGAACACAAATAGACCACCGGTCACTTTATCGGTCCAACTTGTGTATTCGAAACTTTGCTACTTCATTTCAACCCAAGATATTTTGCAGTTTGCTGCGACGACCGCAATCAAGCTACCGGAACGTCTCTTATGTGTTCGGGAACAACTACCTATATATATATATATATAATCTGGCTCAAGTTGCTGGGTTTTAGGTAGTGATCAATCAGTTTGGAATCCTTACACCTATCACATTTCGTTTTTGACAATTTTGTCGGAAATGACTGTTTCAAATAAGTACATACACCTTACAATATACATATATGTATATGTGTATAAATATATGTACACATATAGATATGTATTTATGTGTATATACGATACAAAAGTGTTTCAATAAAAGGATTGTTTTCCGTTCATATAATGCCAAATATATATGCCAAGTTGTTTGTGACAATTCGCAACTTTATTCCATAAGGTCTGAGCACGCACAGAGGAACAACTAACAGTAGACCATTTCGAACATTTTTCTTACTGCTTAAATATGCTCAAAACGAACATATACATCACAAATACAGTCAAACACGGCCAGCATTTACTTGAACCGGCTCTACATCGGAGAAAAATTTGATATCAAGTGGAGTTAGGGAAAGTAACCAAACACCAGGCTTACTGCAATAACTTGTCAAATTCACTTCGGTTGTTGTATCACACCATCAAAAGAGTCTGAATACAAAGAGACAACTTACGACGTTAGGGTTGAAACCTACACATAGATATGTCGCGCTTTGAGAACTACGCGTAGAGTTGTCTGAGGGACTACTTCGACATGTTTCCTTAGCTGTCCAATCTATATAGAGAATAAAACATTCCGCAGTTCATTGTTATGATCATGTTACATAAGCCGAAGAAGTGTGTTTTGGTTATCGCAGTTGGGTCGGTTCCGACATTCAAAATGTTTCCAGAAGAGCAACACAGATCTTATGAACTTACATTAAACCTAAGGTTTACCTCTTCTGTGAACCTATTAGAATCTAGACCTGATTTGGTTGTAACCGTAATAATGATAAATTTATCACTTCTGTGATCTGTTCGGGCTGACAATAGATAACAGACTCAGAAAGTATTGAATACATCGAATTAATCTGTAAGACATAGTGGTGTGTTGTTCGCATGCAACTAACGAAGAAAAGTTAGCGTTTCCGTTAATAAAGTACCGAATGGATATAGCGAGAACGTTCCACGATTTTACGTCTACTGTTTATTACTGACAGAAATGCTCAAGCGGCAACTGGCAACAAAAATCTGCCTGTCACTTCTATTGTAAACGGCCAGTTCACGTACATCACATTGCGCTGTTTACACATATTCATCATATTCACGTGAAAATCCATACTGAGTTTAAAACGTCCTCACATCGGTACGTCTGGCAAACCAGCCACCGTGTGCTTTGGCTGCAATTTTACTCAACTTGAGTCAAGAGAGCTATCCAAATGTGCTGCTTGAACGATACAAACAAATATACTTGAAGATTTCATAACATAGTCTTTCTACACACACCAAACATGGGCAGTGTAGCTTATTAACGATTATTTTCAAATCATCATTTTGCCTCAGCTGTGGTCAAAGCGGGTACAACAATGTATGGATGTTTATCAGTGAATCAAAACCGCACAAATGGCTTGGAACTTGTTTGAACTTATCAGACATAGAGAGTCTAAAGTAGTTTCGAACTAGAATGCTCCGTATCTGATATGCATGTTGTCATAACCGGGGTTACACAACGCTTGTTTTTCTAAAATGGCAACAAATTACTTACACCCACTGAATTAAACGACGCACTTAATGCGGATCAGTTACTACACCTATAACCAAGGAACAATAAGTGTTGGTTTTCATGGTTCATCTCAGAACCCAAATATCGTATTGGGTCTTCGGGTGCATGTGTGCGAGCACACATTCACACGTCTATCGGTCTTATTCCTCCGGTTTTACACTGTATACAGATTGTGTAAGTGAAATCGTTAGTAGTGCAGATCAAACCACCTGTGATGACACTTATGCACAAGCGTTCTTTGATTCTGTTTAAGACGAGGACCTAATCCGGAACGTCATTCCGCCAACCGTGTGTGTGTATGCACGCTGACTGTCGAGTCTGTGCGTTATTTGTGTTCGAGATTGGATAGAGTAAACTGTCTATGCTTGTTCCTTCTCAGCTTCCCTCAAACACTGTGTCGTAAGAAAGTTCAGTAGGATCCATCTGTAGATGCTCCACTGGTTGGCGCTGTCTGGTTGTTTAACGAAGAAGAGCTGCTGCAGCTTGTACCCTGAGTCGTCGATGACTGTTTCATGTTATAGGTGTATCCAGAAAACAGTCAAAGATTTGCTTCCTCCTTGCTGACTTGCACCTGGACGTAGTTGGTTAACATATTAAATTAAAGCCTGTCCTAGGATCCCCATTTCGTCACCGACCCCTCTCTTTGGCTTCAGTGAAGCTGTCGGTATCCACCTAGTAGTGTTACGCATACAAGCACGTGCGTACTAGTTAACTCTAGGTTGGAAATGTTGATTTTGCAACTAGGATAAGGTGGACTTAAGAGAAGCTCTTGATTTTACCGCACAGTTATCGTTTTATGATGGGTTTGGTTCATGATTTATGCGGTAGTTGAACTTTCAGTGTTGAATAATATATCACAGAAAACGTCCGGAGTGTACGAGGTTTAACCTGAAGATTGTCCATCCAAAGGTGCCGACAGTACGTTCAGCCTATCCATTTGGTTACAGAGAGCCCGGTTGAGTTCCATGACATTCTTCCGCAAATGTCTTAAGGGCTTATAAATCCAATAGAATGCCAATTACGTTCTGACTTCGTTTTCCGCTATTTTGTGTATTTCAAGCCACATAAACTTTTTCGACGAGTTGACATCCAAGGGTTAGTTTATATACTTCATGTAGTTCACTTCAAACCATTTGGAATATGCGCGAACCATAGATGTAAAAAGTAGAACTTGAACTGGATTAAAAAAGCCAGATCAGCCTCGTTCCAATGTGAAGCGTGTTGTTAGATTGGTGAAAGTGGTTCTGTTCTGTTTAATAAAATTTAGCCAATGGAAACCTTTTAAAACTTTAAACTGAATACCCCAACTGTGGATCGATACCTAGCTAACAACTATCAATCGGCAGTTCAAACCTCGTTCGGGTTGTCTCAAACTGACTAGTCCACACGTAATACACTGATGGTGGGGTGAGCAAACCAAAGTATTTCGTAGTTAAACCAGAATATTCATAATAGGGGGAAATCAACAGAACTGAGCTCTTTTTAAACAAAATGAGAAATTTGACTTTGTGGTGAAAAATATTCATCGTTGTTTTGCTTCTGATTGCTCAGGAACTTCGAAATACAACCTTTATCGAACAAGGAGTTGGACCACTAGTAGGATGGACCGCATATGCGATGATGTTTATGTCCAGCATGCTGTTCTTAGCAACCGGTGCTCTGGTATTGCCGGATTGATTGGAAACCAATGTTCTTAGTGCGAAGTTGAATGCAACATTCGCGTGAAGATTGTGTGTTTGTTCAAATGTGCATGTGACAGATTTTGTTGGGAACAAAATAAAATTCTCCGTTATCAGTAACCGGCTTATCATTCTCTTTTGTCACCTCAGATATGTTAATAGATACCTACTGGAAACATCGCTCGTACTTGTCAGCTATCACCTGCGCATACGTTGGACGAAGGTAACCATAAGGAGATCAGCCGAGGTTTATTGTTGTGTTTGATACTGAATGTTGATCTGGCTAACATTTGTCACCGGTCAAACTTATTCACTCCAATACTCACTCTCTGTTTATCTTGGATCTGGTAAACATTGTTGTCTGAAGAAAGGCCTTATATCTGCAGACTTTTCCGTCAGCATTCACATTTTTGTCGTAGGTTATCAGATATGGGAGAGAATCTGGCAACAAGACATTTACCAAGTGCGACCCATCATCACTAGTGAAGCGTTTATCGAGTACAGTCACTTGACCAAAATCATTTGCGTGTGTGATTGCACAGCAGTTGGCCTGCCAATAATGTACTCAACCCAGACACTCGGAATAAAATATGCGAATTACCGATAACAGTACTAGAACTATCCAAACACACGATAATTTTGTTTGCTATAACGGGGAGCATGAAAATCTGTCTACACATTCTAGAATTATGGCCGATAACACTCGCCTCAATTCAAACGCTGGTGATCGGAACAGACAATATTTTATAGCTGGCATTTGCAATGATCGGTAACGTTCGTTTTTGAAAGATACCGCGAAAAGTTGTGCTGAGTTACTTGTGATACTTGGTGCAAATATGAATGACTATTTACGGGTTTAAACAAGCGGTAGTGGAAGCTAAGCTGTAATTAGGTGATCAACCCCCAAGACAGTATGAAGTTTGCCGGCGGACAATTCATTCTTTTTGCATATTTCAAAGCAACACCTATGAAAACTTTAGTATGCCATGTTTAATATCTGGTGCTGCCTGATTTGTAGCGGAGTATTTGACAGAGATTACACGACACACTATATTTTCTGCGAGCGATTTGTACTCTACTACACCCGTTTATCACGGAGACCAATTTGTGGGACCGGTGAGTTGTAACCTTGATCACATAGGAAGTGTTACTGGGTATCCCATACGCTGCATCATGAAACGAGTTCCATTTGGCACTTTAGGACGGATGGATGATAGGGCTCAGATCTCTCGGTGTGAATCCGACACACATTTGTTAATGCAATCTGAAACGAGTTTTCAAGTGTTTTTCGTAGCTGAACTCATCTACCACGCTAATTACGAATAAAACCACCCACTGATCTGAATTCAGTCAATCGTAAACAATGTTTAAAAGTGTCGAATGTTCGCGCATCCATCCATTTCAGTCACCCTGACCTGTACGTATCTCGTGAGGAGGCACCAGTAAGTTCACAATATCCCGCCTTTTTCAGTGAGTTTGTCAGAACTGAACAGAACGGAGAACGTGTACGACTGATATATTGGTGAGTGCTGCTGGGTTCACCTAGATATTTTATCCACTCATTTGTTGACGATACATAACTAATTTACCGGCCAACTAATGCAACTCGATAAATCAGTATCTAGGACGAGGCAAGATATGTTAGTACAACATTCCTTACAGAAAGCACATGTAAACTAGATATCACCAATGTTGGGGTTTGACGCATGCAGTGACAACCGAGCATGTGCCTTTTTCATGGATTCCAGCTTAGGCTGTGCCTCCTCACTTGACTGTTTTGTACGTATGATTCTGTGTGTCTGTTATGGTAGGCCTAATACGAACTCGATGCCACTTTCTTTAATCGTCCAACTAATTGTATACAACGCATGCTTATTGTTTTCCTAACGACCTATCGATTATTCCATGCTCCAAGGTCGTTTCTTGCCCGGCTTCGTTTAACACTTTCAAATGTTCTACGCATTTGGAGTGTTTTTGAGTGCGCCGCAAAGTGGGATAGAACCCACCTTGCTTTCCTCATTCTTCTCTTGGTTGTTGCCGTTGGTTCCGGGCTAGGCTAAATCTAATTACTTACCGGATTTCCTAACACTGCTGCAAATGTATGGTTTGTTCCGAAACTCTATTGCGTTCTTTTAGACTGATGCTTATGAGGACTACACTTTGCTGTTCTTCAGTAAAGGCGCTTTGCACCGTCAATGAGCGAGGGTCAGGCACATACCCACTACACACGCAACTTACGCAAACATCAGTCAGTTCATTCCTTGTTGGTAACGCTTACGACGGTGATGTTTTGCTTCAATTTCTCACTGATGAACATCATCCCCCAAAAAGGACTAAACAGAAACTTCAGTGTTCTTTGAGCAGTAGTCATTCACGTGAACAATGCTTCCCATAATCAGTCAAGGACATCTGTAAGCACGACAAGATGGCTTCAACACTGACTCCGAGCTGGTGCCCCATTCAAATGGCTGCTCCTAAGAAAGATTAGTCTATTAGGACAACAGACATGTCGTGTACACAACTTCATTCCCACCAACAAAAACGCTCATTTACACGCAATGGTTGTCTTAATGACTGCTCATTTTTAGAGTACTCGATTGGATGTCTATTCGAGTGCATTTCACAGTTTTCTTCGAGCGAAACATATGGTGGTTTTGACCCTACCTCGCAGGAACCAGCCTACATGTTCAAACATTCTGTCACCAAGGGATGTTTCGAGCAATTCAATAAAATCGTACTCACGGAGCTCAGTGAAAACCTGAGTTAATCTGTTTGTTTATCTAAAGCGGATGGCTAAAGACACCTGATGACTGAGATATTCACAGTTCTCAGGTAGGTGGTGGCTGTCGCTCTGTTTTACTGTTGAGAGTACAAAGTGTGAAACATTATCACCGGGGAGAATAACCAGCATCTGAAGCTGCTGGTGAGATGAAAAGCCATGGTTATACATAGTAAAATACAACAGCTACATTTACAAACACTATATTTTACCGTTGTTCAGCATCGAAGACTCAGAGATCCAAGTCACTTCAGCTGCCATTGAAGATCGTTAGTAATCAGAATTCAATACTCTTCGTTTATTCATCCCGGACGGTTAAAAATTATCTCCTGTGAGGGTGCTGTCAAGCCACTAACGAGAGGTCCTTATCTCAAACTAATCACTCTCTGCTGTTTTGCTAGCACGCACTTGCTTGCGCAGAACTCTCTCATGACGAGAGACACGACAAAAGACGATTTATTCCTGCAATAGGCTTCGAAACAGGCAACTTTGTGACGTCTGTAAGGCATATATCTTAGTAAAGTATTGTCAGATGACTGGTGACATTCTTGAATTTTGAAGTTCTCAACTTAATTTTGCTTAACTTACGAAGCACCACTCTAACAGTGTCATGTATTCGGATAGAGGATGCAATGTATTAAGGCTCAAACATAGCTGAATTATTGCGGATTCAAAACTATCCAGAATCTTGAGGAAGACTGACATTTTCCGTACAACTTTCGAGTACTCCCAAAAACCTGTACTGATCTACTGACTCCAGTTATTCCGAAGTGTAGCAAAAATGACAGGCAAATAAGCCACAGCATCAGAACTGTTAAGTCTACGTCATTCGGAGCAAACTTGAGATCGACTGGGAAGTATTGAAAGAATTTTGCAATTTAAGTCGCACAGACATTTTCAACTGCCATTAAAAATACTGTTTAGGTAGAATCCCACGATTCACTGCTCTCGACTGGGTGGCCTTAACTCGGTAGACTAGGTAAAAAGACCCTATCACATTGATAGAGTCAATCAAATCCAACAGGTACGATATTAAGGTGCTGTTGACTATTTTCGTTATCCCACTGTTGAGTCAAGCTGTGTGATGTACACCGATCGGTTCGGATAATCGTCTGGCCCTGAGGCTAAGATAACCAGTTGATCAGGAACAAAGGAATGAGTATACATGGAACGAGGCTGCACAAACAAGTACGTTATCTTTCAGGTGTGGGGACAGAACCGGATTTGAAGTAAAGCGGGCACGTAATTCAGCGGTGCAAAATGTAGCATTAACTGCACTTCTGAGCGTACGCGTGATAGTTTCGCTTAGCGCAAAGCTGTTGAAGGGCAGTTCGATATGTACACATTTTTTTCTGCTAGACGTAGCTGGTCTTTTGCACTCCGCTTTTGCATGGCTCTGTCTATGAACCTTTCCGGATAACCAATTTGTATGAATATTGTACGTGTGAATGCCAATTCTTCAGTAATGCTATCATCCACGCAAATTCTTACTGCTGTGCCCGTCAAAGAATTAATTGGATTTCTCTCCAAGGCGAGTGGCACGAAACTATTAAAATGTATCTACAAGTCATTCCCAGTACTCTTTCTGTGTATCGTGCACTGAACTGATCCATTAGCGTGGTGACGTAAACGTACATCGAAAAAGCTTAACTGGCTATTCAGTTCGGTTTCCAAAGAAAACTAGATATCGAGGTAGACGGAGTTGAATGTGGCCAACAAATTGGTCGGATTTACGTTATTATGAAGTACCCGGAAGATTTCGTCGACATAACTCGTAAAAACAGTTGCCCATCGCTGAACTCGGTTGTTCGCTTTTCAATTTCACCATAAAAATATCTGCAAACAGTGGTCCCAACAGCGATCCCATTGCGTCACCGTCCTTTGACGATAAATCCCTCCGTTAAACTTAAGCAGAGCGTTGTATGTGCACAGATAAAGTAATTGCTTGCGCTTGATCGACGATGTCTGAATATTTATGTCGTCACCTTTGATATAATCACATAGGTAATGCATTGTCTGCTTTAGTAGCTTGTTGGTAAGCAAGAATCCGAAGTTGAGAGAAAACATTGATTGCCCAGTTAAATTAAAATCGTCAACTGCATTCACCAGATTAAAGGCGGAGCGTAAGCCGTGTGTTTAAGGTTTCTGTCTAACGGTATCTAGAATTTGGGACAACCAATTGACTAGCAATTCGTATGCAAAATTTCACCCACCCAAAACTGATCTGAGTGATAACCCAACCTTGTGAATTTTGCGTAACCCGTACAGCCTGGAAATCATGTTACCAGTGGCACAAATTTTTTCAAATGTAGCCGAATCAATAATTCTACTCTGTTTTAAACACAATTGGGATTTTGATCTGACGGGTTTACATTTTTCATGAACCAGTTTCTGAATTTTGGTCTGATTGTCCACCATAATGTTCATTTTGTTGATTGTCTTCTTTTGTTAAGCAATGTTATATCAACACTTTGACCAGGTTTAAGAGTTGAAATATGGCAAATATCTTGTACAGTTACAAAACTTAATTACTAGCTCAAAGCTTATTTAGACCGAATGATCTAGCTGAATAAACGGAGTTACTGAGGCGAGGCTAAAGTGTTACAGATCGAGATCACAAAAACAAAGATCGACACTATGTTTGAGTTGGTGATTTCAACAGATTAAAAGCAAGTGAAACAGGAAGCTACTGAAATCGATATGATCAGTAGGCAAAATTTAATTCGATTTACGAACTACGGTCGCTATAAGAGTTTTCTGTAAATTGGTAAAACTAGAAATTGCAGGGATGAAAAAAGTGTGAATATATATCTACAAGTTTACATGGAACGAACAATACAAAGGTCTAAACTTAGAAGGAACGAACATCGAAAGAAAACCACAATGGATTTTCAAGCATAACCGGTGGAGAATAACGCGAGATTATGTCGCATTCTGGATGGAATCTATGAAACTGAACTGAGGAGTGTTGAACTAACTAGACAGTTGCTTAGGGACACACAAATCAGTTTGGTCCAAATATCAACAAAATACAGAAGACTAAAGTCGCGGTCCTTCATTAAATCAATTGCAACATAATGGTAAAGTTTATTATGGTAAGTAATTAAACGACTTTCCCATTTGATAAAATACTGGTTGATTCAAGATCATGTAGTAAGCCCACAGCGCATAACAGTCACACAGTTAGATAAACGTTCGCTATTGACGAATCGCTGTGGTTTAGTTGTAGTTTTCTAATTAGTTTATTTATATTCTACAAATTGACTGTAGTCGTTCATAGTGAATTATTTCCGGAACATGATAAAGAAAAATTGTCTAAACAGTCTACATTACTGACAAACCAACAGACAAAAGAATAAGAAGCGATGAAAAAATAGATAAATGCCCGCCTAAATCACAAAAGATTGATCAACAGACTAGCTTGGACAGAGAGATCACAGAAATGCGAGTAGAAAAAAATGCACACTGAGAGAACATTTGAAAGAGCATGCACTATACAAGTCAAAGACTAGTGAATTCGACTAAACAAACATTTAACGCAGCGGAACTCTGTGTATTAGCCCGGACCCAGAAACTGCCTGTCGCTTCAATCGAAGGAGATCAGCCTGTCAGTAACACCTCATATTATGCCTACTAATTTACATTTGCCTAAACGGGTGTAGGACTCTGTATTACAGTAGAACGACAATGTGGTTGAAACACGCACACAAATAGCATCCACATTCGCAAAACACGTCCTGACCACTGATCACGTTATCGACCCAGTTTGTGCATTCAGAATCCTATGACGTCACTCAAATCCAAGATTGTTGCGGTTCACTCGAGCGGGCGCGATCAATCGACTAAAGCTGACCCTGTGATTTCAGGAACAATTGCTCGTAAACTTGACCATTCCTAGAACTTGGCGACCTTTCCTAACCCACCGATTGGCCATCCGTCCTACCCGCTGGATGTTCGATATAAAAACCCGTTTCATGTTGTTGTAAATTTGCTACTGACGAGTCAATACGAAGTGCTTGCATCTGCCAGTTTTCGTGTTCTAACTGTTTTGTTCAAAAATTGTTGGATTGAATTTCTCATTTCCCTTAAACTGTTGATCTGCTTGCCAGTCAATCATGGGATTTCAGTCAGCGGTATATATCTCACATTCGGTGGTGTGCGATGAACTTCAGATCGATCGGACAGATTTGAAATAATGGTTACATGGACTGACTTTGTCAGACAGGAATATCTCCGTTTAGCATATAACTTCATTCCCAGTAGTACCTAAATTACGATAAACCTTTTAGGCAATTGTAACGACTACCACTAGTTTTTCGCTCCTCGTGAATTTACTGTGGTTTACTGTAACTCAAGAATAGCATGAGCTACTATTTGCATACTTCGTCTATAATCTGGTTATCTCACGTTTCAATGACTATTCACATTTTGCCGTTTAATTGCCCCTAGATCCATATTTGGTTCACCTGAACTGAGGTAACTTACGGACCTGAAGTGATACATTACGAATGACCATACCGATTGTTTAAGTGCTGTTCTGAGACCAATCAGTTCGTGTTCCTGGCAGTTTTCTGTGATCAGATGAACTTACCGATAAAAAATCAGTGTTACATTTAAACCACTGTCTCTGCCCTGGTTTGAGTATATTTGTCTCAAACTTTCTGTGTGCACTAAGGGATTATTAATAAGCCTAAGAACAGAGTGAGCATTGTGGTATACCCTTTGAGCGGAGGAACGAGAACTCAGCAATACCACTTTACCGAAAAAACGTATAAAAAAGGCAAGAAGTAGTAATAGACGGTAAGGGATATTAAGTCAAGTTTGGACTATCTGATTTGTTCGCAATCATCACATTCAGGCAACCTGATCATTGCACACATGCGAAAGTGGTTGACCGTTCAGATTTGATAATTCGACCGTGCCTAATGTGAGGTCAATGGCACAGTGGTCAACAAGGTTGCCACATGATTGAAATGGCCGGTGTTCAAATCCCGGCCGTGGCAAGGATATGCACTACTGACGACGAAACTCGAGTCTAGTGCTTCTTTTCGAAAGAAACTGGTTGAAAAGTATATCCGAATGCGAACGCTGCGATCAAATGTGTGATATTCAACTTGCAATTGATTTGTCCTCTACTGCAGCCTTTTCTTCAGAGATTGCGCGAAACGGCGACTACATGAAGGAAAGGAGAAAAGCAATAATTAACCGCGGTTTTAAAACGCACGGCGTGCGTTGCCTGAGTTTCGGTTTCACTTCGTAGTACTGAATGCGCGAACTAGAATATAACACGGAAAACTTCCACTAGGCTTCAGAAGGCAATGGTAGCAGTTATTTTTGGTAACTATTCATCGGATGAATGTATTCTAATGAGTACAGATTGTCAAGGGGTTTTGGGTTAGACCGCACCGATTGCTGGTCATTAAGTCTGGTGTGGAGTGCCTTCGAGACCCCATACACACACAGTCACATTATGGAAGCTAAGTTAAACGCTGGTTGTGGACACGGGCTAGTGATATTAACTCGTACCAGAACAGCTGTAGCGACTGCCCAAACTTCTGAAGACAATGAATTGGCGATTTACAGTCGAGTTCGTTATGGTTAGTTTTTTCGTTGAACCAGGTTGGGTAGCAGATTAGAACTTTGTAACATACACGGACTACCTAATTGAAATCGGCACAGTGCCCCGTATGCGCACGATATGTAACGATTACGCCACTATTGGCCGTGATCCAGCCGGTCGCGAGCCATGCCGAATGATTACTTGGTACTCTCTAGCCAAACACCCAGTCGCATGATCTATATAGTTCAGTTTGAAAACACGAGCTTAGGTTGACCGATGAAGAACGAGGGGGTTGGTAAACCAGTTTTGCAGATTTGTCGCATGGGCTGTGCTTCAGAGAGACTGGTAAAGTCGGTACTCCTTCTCGCGAAACCAGTTTAGAATGGCATACAAACGAATATGGTTTTCTACACATTACACTGAGCAAGGTAATTGCTTAGTTAGAAGCCATTTTTCTTCTGGGTTGCAAAATAGTTACGGGGGCTCACTTTTTGTAGTACAATAACGGTGTTCTTTAACTCATCTAGGATGTTTCAAGAGTAGATTATACTTGCTCTCCAGTTATGATACACGAAAGGGTTACACAATTGTTTAACAAGAATCAGAAGCAGGTAACATAATCCCTATTGGATTTGGGAATCTTTTGAATCCGTTGAACTGACAAATGCGAAACAAGAACCAGGAGGGAAAATGGAAAGGTCTTTGTTATCAGCTTTGTGCTGTACTCCATGAGGCTGTCCGTTTAGGGCATTCGTAATTCGTGCCCAACCATTTTAACAAAGTGTACATAACGGTGGATGCAGACGTCTACGAAAATGAATTTAACAGTGTTACGAAACCTCATCTTTTACAGAAAAAACCACCCCCTTCCTCGATAACACGACTTCTGTCAAGCAGAATAAACAGAAATTCCCAAAACAGTCTAGAAGTAACCTTCGCTAATTCTCACCCGCTCCACCTTTAATCCGTCATGCTCAGTGGGGGCCTAATGACCTCAACTACCGTTCTTAGTAAGGGTCCCTCAATCTTCTGATTCGAGAATGCCTGGAGGTCACTACGCACCATATAAATACCTCATATTTTTCTCTCTGTTACACACGTTCTGGAGCAGAACAAAGTAGCTTTTTGCAATCGCTTTTCGAAGTGGTTTGCGAGTGATAAACACGGATACTCGCGTTATTCTTGGGATCGAGATTTTCCGTTTTCTTAACGGTGACGTGGTAAATTCGAATCCAGTCAAGTGCACCTTCATTTCGTGAACGATCCTGCGTAACTTTACAGGAGTTTACACCAAGCAGCACTCGGCTCAACGTCATATTCTACCGTCTTTAGTGTCTTCTGCATTAAGGAAAGATACTGACGGAGTCGTGAAAAGATGCATATATTATATTCAAGTATAAAAACTGTCAAAAATGCACATTAAAGTGTAATAGAATGAAACAATCAACTGGGTATAAAATGCGAAATCACACATGAGACCTGATCCACAGAAATACGAGAGGTACCATACACAAAAAAGAGTAAACTGACAAGTGTTGTAGCGAAAGTCGATTGCATTACAAAATATTATGATAGGAGAGAACTGGTCTGGGAACTAAAATAATGTATCATCGGTAGTACACACGGTGTGTTCAGTTGTGACTAGTAGGTTAGCAAAAGACGGACAGTTGAAAGCATCAACATGACCTTGAGGAATGTTGCAGATTGGACGAAGCGAGATGCGCCACCTTGACGACAACGAAGCAGATCGAACCGGTTTGGTTCACCTTGACGTTTCAGCTGGTACTCACGTTCCATCAGTCCACCGTCGAAATACCAAATGCGGTCATTAAATGGATACTCAAAGCCTTGACGGCATTCACACTTGTAGCTACCAGCTACGAAATAACGCCGCGGTATAGGAGTGCACTGTAGTTTAGCGGAATTGCAGACAACATGCAGGTCAGATACATGCAATATGCGGAGAAAATAACCATTTGAAAGATACTGAAACGATGGACACGAAAGACGAAAGATGGGACCCCCTAACCAAGGATTGATTAATAGTTGCGACATGGCTATCAGATCCTGAAGCCACATTTTTAACGCAACAAATATCTTTCACATAACCCCGTGAATAATAGTCAGCCCAAATGCTTAGAAATGAATTAGACAAAAAGGATAGGATAAAGCAAACAGCGATACAGACAACTCATTTATTATCCAATTAACGTATAATGTGCACATCATGAAACCTCGCAAAAGAGTAGTAGTGTCACACTGCATGCAACAAGTCGGCGAAAATGGTTGTTTACTGAAGGTACCGCGATGTCCTATCATATCTGGTAATGTTTGTAACCGCAAGTGTTCTGGGTTTTCTACATCAAACCGGAGATAGTTATTAGATTGATGGTGACTGTTTTTAACGTTAGTTGTTTCATGATTCAGTTATTCACTGGTTGTCGCCTTACCTTTTCAGTTGACTCCGGGTTTCGTAAATAAGGCTCGAAGTGTCAGGCGATAAAGTGGCATACAATGCACATATTCAAGCCAACGAAATCGATGAAGAGATAGACCGCAATCAGCGAGGAGGCATTCGGGTTGTCGTCTCCGAGGTTCCGTTATCTACCACTCTCGATGTTGATATGGTGGTCATAAGATAAATAAACAATCGAGCGGAGACACTGATGGTCAAAGGATTGGCGCAGAACTTCTTCTGCACAAAAAGGCCAACTTTTGTAGCCGTGAAGCCAAATAGCGCATGGGTTCATAATAAAAACCACTGAATTTTAGCATCACAAGTCGTGCAGATCTAACATAGCTTTTTTGTATCCGAACTAGCATGGCTGCACGTTTCGCACTCATCGCCATCGGTATATAAATGACCACTCTGGTAAACAAAATTAATTATTGTTTTCAGAATATTCCTCACCAAGAATGAGTGCGGAAATAGGCCCTTCTCGAGTTTAAACCAGAACCCCACAATCCCCTGGAGTAGATGAAAATTCATACCAACGAATGGATAGCGTCAACCGTCAAAAGCTTTTTGACCTGCTCACAAGTTGCCACAGATGAGAACGGTAGCACCGGCACAATCCAACTAAGGAATTTCGTCACCTGGGAAAAGTTAGACAACACAGACAAACTCGGCTGCCATTGTTGAATTTAGAAGCTCGTCCGCTGTGAAGATAAAGAAGCGAAGAATGTGCGCACCTCAACGGAACGCTGTGGATGATCGAACACACACTAATATGCTAATCAACTAATTTACCCCCATATCTTTCAGTACAAATTTCGAATGAGATTAACAAACCGATGAGAGTGAGGGGTAGGGCCATCAACAGAATTGATAATATCCGAAAAAAATAATAACAAACGGAACTCCGATAAATGCACCGAAATCTCAATGTTAGATGGATACATCTAACTTCATTAAGGAGTGGAAACATGCAGAATTGCAAGAGAAACACGCGATTTCTACCTCTTCATGAATGTACACAATAACTACAAAGGTGGCAGCATCACAACGAATGGTTCTTGATGACTGACGAATAAAAGTCAACAAGAGAAAGAAATATGACTATAATCACAGCAAACTATTTTCTGATCACACCAATGCCTTCCAATACAACCGTGGATAGAAGAACAAATTTTAACTAGTTAAACAACTGAAAGAGAACGGATGAGATTGAATAACTAGAAAAAGGTATGACCAAGATCAGCTGTCCAATATCAAGGTGCCTACACCTTGCAAACAGAGTCGAACTATGAGCAGAAACCAAGCATCCACAGAAAAAGTATTTCATTGCAAATTTCGCTATTCCACGTCATCGCACCTATTTTGCAGAAAAACAACGACCACAGTCCAATCACTGAGTGCGATCATCTGCCATTTTCTTAGACGTATGCAATTACCGACCCATTGAGTTTCGAAGGCCACGGACCAGTGGACGAACCCTACGGTGGTTAATCTTTTGACAGATGATAAGTTCTCTATGTGAAGTCCTAATTTGTGCACCACGCAGCGTCGGTTGTAGATAAAAATGCTCGATACGGCAGATGACCACCTGGCCTCTTCAAACAATGGTCAAACCTCCTGTGTATGTGCAAACTTGAAGATTGAACTAGGAACTCGGTTAGCATCCACTGCCAAATACCAGCTTCGTAACCAATTTGTTGTTTGTCCGTTAGTACCGTTCGATGGGAGTGACGAGACGCAGAAATCCGTTATTTACCATTTAAAGACGGTTCGTGTGTCCCGCTCGGAGTGGTCAGATTTCACAGCCATGAAGCAACCCATTTTACATATTTGCCGCATATTATTGTCATCTTTCAGCTTCAAACAGATTGGCTTTTGTTAGCAAAGGGGTATCAGGTTAGCAGATATCCTCGTAGGCTTCGAGATAGGGGTGCATACCGCGCTTCCTACACTTCCATCGCTATTGACGCAACGTCCTTAATAAACAATCAGATGATTTCAGATGTGTGCAGTTGATGCTTGCTTAGCTTTTGCGATTCCGTTTGCTTATAGGCTGGAATCTAACAACCAATTTATGGTTGGTCTACAAACGTGCCAGAATCCACCGCAGCCCCAGAAGGGACTGAGAATGGGTTTCGAAAACAGCCGGTCTCAGTGCCCACCATTTTGCCAAGCAGTTTATCAACAGTAACAGAAGGTCTAAAATTCACGTTAACACCATAGAGGCATCAGTCTAGAGTCTGCCGCGTCCAAGTTAGTCACCGACTGTGTACTGCGCAGGCCCACAAAGCCTACAGAATTACGTGAAGAACAGGCAAAGTTTCGATTCAGCTGAAGATGCGCAGATCACACGCTCACTTTGCAACGGAATCCGTAGCGTCAATACTCCTATGAGGAGCCGAATATCATGGTCCTTCAGACCATAAAGCAGTGCGCGATTCGATTGTTCTCTGGAACTGCCCTCTGTACGAAGAACTTCCAGGGAAATGTGTGTTGAGAACACCGTGTTTTCACTCACCAAGCAGGATGACGGTTCACGAAGAGCTGTCTCGAGCGTGCATCACATCTAATGACGTTTGTGAAGAATGTTCGAAGTCCCCTCTGTTCAATTTTATCATAAGCGACATTCTGGGTAGTGCGCTTGAAGAATCCAATGACCATGTTGTTCAGTTTCTTCCTGACACCAGGATGACTGACATGGAGAATGCGATTAACATTGTCTTACTCAACTCCTACGCCAAAGATGTGGGGATTAGACTGAGAAAGTAAATGAATGGGTTGGTTTGTATGGCGTGCGTTTTGCATTTTGAAAGTGCACAATACCACCTCTAGATTAGGGTATTTCCAATCCTACGTTCTTTATTGCAGACAATCCGTTTGAGATCGTGGACAGCTTAACCTACGTGAGTAACACTATCTCTTCAGCTCTTATTAGTACTAATGAAATATCAGCTACCATGGTGAGGGCACCAGTTGCCTTTACCAACTTGCGTCATCTGCAGTGTTGAAGTGACGTCCGGTTAGCGTCGAAAGCCTGTATGTGTTCTGTTTTCTCTGTGGTGCAGACGTAGCCCGTTTGCGATGAAGCTGTACACAGACTTGGTATGTTGACTATTGTTGTCTCCGCCACCTAACGTGCATCAAGTGGAATGATCACAGCTGCTCGCCAGTGAGTGCTGAAGAACGCGAGTAACTGGTCAGCTAATCAAGTCAACCTGTGATAATCGGGTCACGTGTTCCGCATGCCATCTGGCCGTTTGCCGCACCGTACTTATTAACTGAGACCACCAACTGTACGTTGAAACCTCGTAGTGATCCAGTACCGACGCGGTCACGGAATATAAAGCTCCTGATCGTCCCGTTGATTAAAGTGGGTAGGAGTTGTCTGTCCGGCTGGGGTCCTCGTAGTGAGTCACATCACTGACTAGAAACGCTATCCGAGATGACAATGCATCGTAGTAAATGACGTACCGGCATTCAGACCATTTCTAGTTCCTCATCTCAGCTATATCATATTAACTTTATCCTATAAGTAAATTTTCTTTCTTCCAGACCATTCCACGTCACTGTTTCGATGAGTGCAGGTCCGAACCACAGTATCTTCTGGTAGGGCTAGTAACCGTTGTGAAAGAATGAAAACGTCAGTGAAAAATGCAGATCACCTGTGAAACATAGTGTATGGGAACACAACTCTCTGCGGATTGCAGAGATAATAAGTAGACCACATCCAACACAGAGTAGAGCCTCATAATTGCTGTATCTACTCATTGGGTTGTAAAATACATGGACAATTATGCATTGCGGTTATCTCTTCAATGTATGAGACAAGTACAAGAAGTCCACTAGTTGACGTTGTCACCAAAACCCCTTTAGTGAAGTGAATCAACTGTTTCGATTCATTTTCAGTATTCACTCCATGGTCTTTTTCGCAGACTCATCACTGATGATTACCTGTTCCAAATAACTATTTCACGGATAGCAGATGTGGAGATGAGCAACTCCTAACCACAGATTTCAAATCTGAGGTCAAGTTTGAGATACAGTGCTCCAGAAGTTCAATATTCATCCGAATGTGTTGATTGGACACCAACCAACTAATCAAATTGCTTGGAGCGTTTCTGAAAAGCGATGGGAATTCCATTTTTCTCTCAAGATCATCTCTGACCTGTGGACAGAGCATCATCATACAGTGATTGTGTACGGAATGAGTAGATTTGTTTCCCGTGCTTATTTGTTTCTTGGCTGAGGAAGTTTGTGAGCTTTATCTGGGATTGGAGATCAAAAGGTTTCTTGACAGTGCGATTTTCGTTGTGAAAGGTTGGCTTATTGTTGCAATTTTTTTCCGTTGCATAAGGAGAATATACCGGTATCAACACACAAGATATTTCAAACACTCGTCTGGTAGTTGAACTTATGGCAGCTGAAGAACTGCCGTGATATCAATAGCTTCGAAGACACAATCTTTTTGGGTGGGGTTCTGTACAACTACCATTTTGCTTATCCTATGTTAAAGAGTTTCATCTTATCAGTCCAAAACCGCCCTCTTCCTCGAGAACACGACTGTTGCCAAGCAGAATAAATAGAAATCCTCAAAACAGTCTAGAAGTAACCTTCGCTAATTCTCACCCGCTCCACCTTTAATCCGTCATGCTCAGTGGGGGCCTAATGACCTCAACTACCGTTCTTAGTAAGGGTCCCTCAATCTTCTGATTCGAGAATGCCTGGAGGTCACTACGCACCATATAAATACCTCATATTTTTCTCTCTGTTACACACGTTCTGGAGCAGAACAAAGTAGCTTTTTGCAATCGCTTTTCGAAGTGGTTTGCGAGTGATAAACACGGATACTCGCGTTATTCTTGGGATCGAGATTTTCCGTTTTCTTAACGGTGACGTGGGAAATTCGAATCCAGTCAAGTGCACTTTCATTTCGTGGACCACCCAACGTATCATTTCATGGATTCACATCTTACACTTCTGGAATTAATCGATGCTTGCACATACGGTAACCTAGTCACAAGATGGCTTCACCCACACCAGAGCATTTAATAACGGTACTTAAAGTTAAACATGAAAGCAACAGCAATTTCCTCGTCTTCTTCTACTGCGATTTAGTTTCAAAACCTTCATATTATTCCGAAAGCAAAAAACAGTGTGCTTGCGACTATATTTGACTGATTGATAACTTGAACATACCTCTAGACTTCAGTCAGATTTGTCTCTACCTGTTTTGCGAAAACAGTGTGCTAGGCTAGTCTCTCCATTACAGAGTTGGGTCGATAATGAGCATTCAGGTTAGTCATTGTTACTAAATTGAGTACATGAGCACACGCCACATAGTGTAGGCTGAACCATGATGCTGTTGCTATGTCAGTCTGAGAAGTCAACGTTTCATCTGTTTACTTGACAAAATCAGCATGTGCGAGCAGGTTGGGACGAAATAAGTGGTTTTTGGACTTTATTCTGCTTGAGCCTTAGGTACCAAGATCAAATGAGAAATTGACATTTAATCATCATCGACTTCTGGATGCATTCCAGACGAAGTCTACTCTTATTGGAAGCGTTTACGCTTAGAAGGTTTGAAACAAGAGGAATTCACTCGATCATTAGATAGTGTCCCAGTACGGGACGATCACAGCATCGGTGTATTCGACAAAGTTGTTTAAGTAGGAATTAGCGATCTGTTCTGCCGTATTTCTCAACCGATTGTGTAACGAATACAAATGATAGCAATGTGGACAGCCGATCCGTCCGGTAGGATTCTTGTAACCAATTAAAAGTTCTACTAGCGAAAGGTTTGTGTAGCTCAGATTGTCATTGATCCATCCATCTATCCAAAAAAACTGTTGTTGATTGGATCTTCTGTGCGCTGATCTGATCGGTTCGAATCTGTTTCAATTTCTGACACATACTTTCGGCCCTTGTGAGCAGAATTATGGTGTACGTGTGACTCTACACGGCAACGTTTGTAACTAGGTGGTTCTCGATACGACGAGCACAACAAAAGTCAAGACCCAAAAGACTACAAATGTTTCCCAAGCGAAAATACCACATGGAACTCACGTAGGTCGTGTGGAAGTCACATCGAGCAGTGTTTTTGAAAAAGTTCGGCACATGGTACGATTGCGGACACTGATTGATATCCAAAGACAGTAGTCTCACGGAAACCGTGGTAACTCCACTGAAGATAGAAAAAAGACGATTTAGACAAGTAAGCAAGTGAGAAACAGACAAACTGAAAGTGATGAACTCAAAATGGTCCTTTTCCCCTAAAATGTGCAAACTCGATTAGCGAGACGGCAATGAACTAAAGTTTTAGAGCTTGTATATAACTATAGTGGGTAACATAATGACCAATGGACAAACCACAAGTGCCACGGATCCCACTTAACATGGAGACTTTAGGAGCTGAAACAAACGACCAGTTCACATGAAGACAAACTTGAGTAGGTCTTCAAAACAGATTCACGATCAGTAACCAAGTAATACAATAACGATCTCGTGGCGGTTGATACAATCTAGCTTGACGGAGAACAACAAGTGACCAGTTAGTAAACGTGGAAGCGTCTTCCAGTCAAGCAGTATCATCGGGTGACCGACTGAATCACCAGCAATCAACAATGGGTCAGTTAGAATAGAAACACGGGAAAAAGATTAATATATGAGGCACAACGTATAAACATATGGAAGCAGTTTTAACTGACTTCCTGGACAGGGTAACAGGCAATAAAAAATTATGAGCGATCTTCTTATGTTCGATACAGTTTGGTGCTAAAGTTGACTCCGATTATTCCACTATGTACGTGATGCAACAGACTGTCCATAAAATTGCTGTCCATATCACAGCCAAGTCAAAATATTATATTTTTGTTATAGGTGATGATCAAAAGAATGAAGACACAGTGAGCAAAACAGTGTTGGTCAATAGAAACAAGAAGTCGGTCAGTAGGCAAACGAACACAATGATAGGCACGAACAGTTCTAGAGGCGTTCATCAGTTATAACTCAATTTGTTGAACTAACTACGTAGCCATTCAACATGATACATGTGTAAAAAATTCGAACTAACCACCCATTCAGAAGAGCTTGATGGGTCTGTTGAAGTTACTCGATTAGGGGTGCTTACATGAACTGCAAGGCCTGATTCTCTCCAACAACACCGAAGAACGGTGCGGCGTAGGTGATCAGCCAATCTTTGACCATACCATTGCAATCAAAATATGGTTGTGTCCAATAACCATCTTCGTAGGTTGGGACACGATAGTAAATTGGAAATGTGAAGTAGCGTTGTAACTGCGTTCCGTTAACGTCACTTCGAATGTACGGTTTGGTGATGATACGCTCAAGACCATCGCGGCTAGAAGCCCAACGATCCTGTGAGATGTGACAGTGTATTTATCAAGTGAAGGTGTAAAATCACTGATACTCAAAACATCAACTGGTTTGGAATTATCAAAAAATGGGGAGAAAGTATTTCAAATCATGAACAACGTTTGTTAAACAATGTTCTCGTTTGAGCAGGACATGCAACGCACACAGTGGAGCAACAGAGTTGCTTGTGACACCACTGTGATGTACTTTCGTTTGACCATGCTCTCCAATCGACGAACAAGTTATATTCCTGATCACCAACATCAATATGGTTTGCTGCAATCCGTATCCTCTACTTTGATTCGTTTAACACTGTGTTTAGCAACTACACAAGAATTTTGGCCGAAGAAGCGGTTTAGTGACTGACATCTGTTACAGTATTTGAAAATAGACAGCGATGAACAAAATACATATTTTCACAGCTGGCGTGTTTTCGCATTCGTTGTCAATGGCGCAGCACCAATATCTTTGGTGGCATGTCCGATATAATACACGCACATACGTTTTTAATCGTCATTGGCAGCGTCATGCGTGTAACGTCATGTCAACCAACAGTCGGTTCCAGTGAATTACGCAACAAGCAAGAGCAAAACACTACACAGTCGGTACACACAACCACATGCGCACTCGGAACAGAGAAGCGATGAGCTCTTGGAGCAATTCGCACGAAACTGCCCCGAAGTACTCATACAAGTCTACATTTCGACTACCTTCTTGCTGAGCAAGACGCAAAGAGTGAACTTAAAAAACATGGCGTATTTACTGTGCAGTTCAGTTAAACAAAGTAGAAAAACTCTACAGATATTCAATGCAAGATGTTCGAGGTTTGAACAAGACATCAATTTCAACCAGCAAGATAAGTTATTCAAAGTAGGATACGTTGGTAGTTTCAAGGTTCTTCGCTACTGTCATATGTGACCACATGAACTGTCTACGATGTTCGTGAATAGAGACATAAGTACAAACAATAGGGCCACACAAGAAAATGCCACACTACGAAAATCTGCACACAATGTTTG
>QNGE01002531.1:98015-111173 GCA_008508345.1 Paragonimus westermani | reverse complement strand
ACACATGAAACAGGTCAGCAATACTGCGTAATGTGTCTTGTCAGAAGATAATTCGATCGTACCTATTCGGTCACCTTTGTGAATTTAAAATACATAATAAATAGTTGGGGGGATTAGCAGAGCAAATTTGGTCAGCTCATAACTGAGATGGTCAATCAGGTGGCAAAAGCAAGGGTAGAACGATGCAAAGGAAGCGCAATCGGTGAGAAAGAACACCGAAAATGATGCAATACTGTGGAGTTGTTGTAAACCGTTTCTGTCATATTAACAACTTTGAACGAGTGGAAAAGTTGCCTTTTAATCATCTAAGTGAAAACCGGGTTGGCCAACACATATTTGGTAAGTACAGCCAAAACAGAAGATAGTATTGTGATCATAGGATGAAGCTGGATAACCCGAGACATTACAACATGAGCCAAATCAGGTCAAAACAATCATATAGAAAAACAGAGATGCTGTAAAATAAGTGAAGAATATGGACTGGTATAATAAAAGACCTTGTTATTACAAGCTGGACAATGATAAAAGACTTTCAAGTCCGAGTAAACTGAGGACGAATGGCAGCCTGCGTGCATTTGAGCCTACGAACTTGCAACAGCCTACACTAGTCCAACAATCTAAATGATTGCAGAGTAAAAAATCAAATGTATCCGAATACATGTAATCAAGTACGCTTGGAAGATATGTGAGCTGAAGTCTACCTGATATTAAAATTGACCGTACGCAGAAAGTCATGCAAGTGCCCTCAAATGAGGGTGACAGAGAGCTGGTCCAGATGTACACTCATCCACTCCACTGCAAATGTCCACTTTGATCACAAGATTTTGCACGTGCTTGGTCGAGTCCTTTTGGCTTTCAGAACGCCCGGTTCGACAATATCTCACACTATCTGAAACACAGCCGGTGCGTCAAGTCAGTCGTAAACACCGATAGGTACAAAGAACCGACCGTATCACTGTCTCACGGATACGCATCACGCGTACACGTTGGGTGAAAAACTAAATTGTCCGTATCTCTCGAGCATGAAAAGTGTGTCGATGAACAACCGAAGCCTGGAACTTCCAGCTTAAGAAATGGATGTCTCACAATCTTGGAATTATAAATGAGAAGTTCAGAAGAATGAGCGTACGAAGGAAGTTATTCATGGTGTGTTATACAATGTAAGTGAACCATTTGAATATCCGCTCACCCAACAAACACTGTCGAATTACCAGCTTAGAAAGAAAACAACAGTTGATGTCAAAGATAACCAAAAACGGTTCGCAAGATGTGTGTAAATCAAACTAATTATGTGAAAGAACAACCACCAATGATATTATATCAGAAATCAATGTCAAACCACACGATCAAAACGGGACTGGACCTCGGCGCAGTGCGATGGATTGGGCGTCTCGACGAACTGCTGAGAGAAACCAGGTGGCGCGATCGTCCAAACATCACGGTCATTTATACCAACCAAGCCAACATGTGGAGATCTGGTGAACTACAGTCTCTCGGTAATCCATCGTAGGGAGATAGAAGAAAGTCTTAAGTCTGGCACACTGTCAACCATCCACTGCTTCCGGTAAAGGCCTGACTTAGAGGTTTCGGCTGTGAACCCTAACAGTTTTGCTGTCTACATCTGGAAGTCCTGGCAGCATCTCAGCTCACATACAACCAGAAATATTCACAACACCATACCTCCTGGCCTGTTCTGTTAAGGCCCGCTTTAAAGACCAAATCTTCGCCAGATCCCGGAGCAGCATCTTATATACTGCCGTCCAGCAAGTGCCGTATTTCTTGATTATAAGGGTGCGTTTGATTCAATGGATCGGTCTACACTTTTAGAGCCGCTTAAACACAGGGGTGTACCGAACAATTGCGAACATACTATTGACGCTTTAGTCCCACACTGTAGCCCAGGTTCCGGCTTACGGTGAACTGTCTGACAGTTTCAACACCAAGCATGGTGTACATCAAGGTAGTCCTCTTCCACTAGTTATCGGCGTGTACCTGCTATACGATGGAAGACTGATTGAAATTGACCATGTTAACAAGAAGCTGTTGTTGTCTGACAACATTTGGACAATATAATCAAGGACAGATGCTATTTTGTGTACTGACAAATACTTTGGAATAAGGTTTGCAGCCTCAAAGTGCAAAGTGCTTCTGTGAGGCTGTGGGGAGCACGTACATTTACTGTTGGATACTTACGTTACGGGCGATGTTCACTGGTCTGGTTGCTTAGGAAGTTGAACCAAGAGCGGCGTAGGGATAGGGGATAAAAGTAAAGCCTGGATCTACATAGGTAGTGATATTCGTTGAACTGCAAGACCTGTGGAGCCAGTGAGACATCTCGATTAGGCCTAAGGGTCGTGCATGAAAAGCGACCACGTGGGCTACACTAGTTAGCAGCTTCGAAACATGATCATTCGGAGTAGAGGACGCGACCTTGTCCAGGTTTTTGACTATCCGGTCTACATTCGATCTGTACCAATAGGCAAGCGACGAAGGGGTTAAGATACGGATATCTAGTATTTAGAATCACGCGGACTCATTTGTTTGGTTTTTAAACACGCACAGACTTGGACGGTCATGCTATGCACTGAGGATATCAGCCGCCGTCTCGCTGTATTGCGCATATTTCACTGACACTGAAACCGACGGGCACAACATACAAGATGAACAAATGATGACTTGGCGTAGAGAAAAGAATACAATCCATTTTTGACCAAGTTTGTCTACTTGGTTGTGGTCATCGTGACTCACACGGTCGATGGCTGGAGCTCTTACGTGCAATTTGTGCTAATCGAGCTCAATGGCGTAACTGTTGTTTGGCCGAGATGTCTGTGACATAGGTGTGTTTACTGACGCCGTAGAGAAACTGTCTTGCAGATGACGGTATACTTTTCCCCATCACTTGAATGCTCGTTTTTAAGTTGTAGGCATCTTGATGCTGAACGTTTGAATATAGACGTAGCTCTTGTTAGTAGTTAGGTTCCTTCTCATGCCACTCTGTTTTTTTTACCTGATCAGGGCTTGTTTTTTTCTTTCCGGCTGCACGGCTACCAAGTACTGGTGTGAAATTCTGATATAATGCACTTTTCCACGATGGTGAAGAATATGCCAGACGAAGAAACTAGACCTTGATCTAATAATTTCCTGCGCATCGCAATGATCCCCTATGCTAAACTGGACGTTGATGACCACATCGGCAGAGTAAATCGTTCTAGGTAGATCGAGATTTGACGAACTGCAATTGAAAGGCCTTCCAGGTTGAGGGTTAGTATGGCTGACATGTTATTCTGAAAGAAGGCATCAGCCCTAGGCCACTGTCACCTGGGCGTCATAGCCGTTATGGGAAAGCTCACTGAGTCAAATGCCTCAGTTGAGAACCCTAGTTATTTTGCCGCTTGGACCTCTTGACAATACCTCAATTCTCATTCAACCATAACTGTAAGCCATAATGCCAACCCAATACGGCGCAGGCCATGTCACAGAATAATTCAATTCGTTTAGGCTGCGATATCCAACAGGGTGGATAGATGGAAATGTGTTGTCGATAATTCTCTCAAATTGCCCTTTTCAACTTAACGTCTAGAACCTTACCATGGTCCGTCTATCAGAATTCCATATCTCAAAGTACAGAGCCAATCTTATTGGAAACCCCCCTCCTAAAAAATCTCACTACGTACGACCCAGTTTCTAGCCCCCACGGTACCCTGAGTGTCACAATAGCGAACAGTTTGTGGTGCAAATCTTAGAAACTTGTTTATGTAGACGAAAAAAGGTAACCAAACACAGCCACAGGATAAGTTAGTTAATCGAAACCACGAGTGGCTTGGTCCCGTGCAATTGTTAAAGTGAAATTAACAATGCGCAAATGAATCAACTTGTCGCGCCAGCCACCTGACGATAAGATTTCGTAGTCGAGTTGGTCACACACGGATCAATAACGTTCAGCCGTCTAATCGCAGACAGTAAAATCGGCTTTTCAGACACCCCGTCTGAAAGTGAATAATGTCGCATACAAACATACTATACGAGCCGTTTGCTGTCAGAAATTGCATTTAATCATACAAGCATGCCCAAAAACCAGCAGCTATCAGCAATGCCACTAAGAAACATCAAGTTGAGTGAAGGAGAACCTCAAAAGGAATCGGTTATAGAATCGTTATCGGGTGTCGGAGTTGGTGAGATACTTTGCCGTGTCAAACTAGGAGATCAATATCAGCAATATCCAAAATTCTACTTGTCGTTCACCCACGTCGCAACATCAATTATTTTTACACCGTCCTTTTGAAACGGAATCTAAGAACCGGAAAAACCGATGTTATTTTGAGGGTGTCCAGGCAGCTAGTTTTTGAGATCTATTGCTTCAGCAAGCCGACAATTGAAGACACCTACGAGTGAGCACACGAAGCATCACGCACTGCACTTGATTGCAGTAAGTTAACCGGAAGACTGCATGGAATGTTCAACAGCACCGCGTTGTTTCTGGCTGCATTACGTCACTATTATGAGCGCTCAAAATGATGTTTAAACAAGCAGCAATCGGGAAATTCTGATGGAAGAATAATCACATATGCCTTTATTTGCATACATACACCGGCGCAACAAAAGGCGGCGTGGTTTCATGAACGTTCTATTGCAAAACTCGTACTCAGAACTGCATCCGTTCAGTATACAATTTTGCCGTGCAACGTATTTACTGTCTTCTAGTTGTTCATTATGAAACATTAGATCGTCATTGTAGACCCACTTTGATAGGGGTGAGGAATAATTCACTTTCAAGGAAGGTGGCTTGAAATTATGTAACTACACTAGCATGAAATATGCAGTAAATGACAACCGTATTATGCTTTGATGCTATCTGCACGGGAAATCCTCCAAAACGTCTACCCATATCAACAACATTCGACTAATTCTCCGTTGGATGCAAAACGACAACCACGTAGCTAAAGACTCACCTATGACCGACAAGGATGATGGGTGGAGCTTCCGTCGGATACATGGCGAAAATTATTTTGATCACATCTCTGGTGCGGTAAAGAACAGAGGTGAGTTGAAGCTTACTTCGCTAATGTATCGATAGACAAATCAGAGTCATCATCGCATTTTGTGTCCCCATGACCACGCATATCCACAGCCAAACACTGACATTTTACTTGTTCTGTAATGATGGCCTTGATAAAGGAATGCTCCGTTAGCTGCCATCCCTCAGGATGGGAGAACGAAACGAAAGAGATAACTCACACTTAGAACAGCCCATGTGAGCGAACAGAATCCTCCACCATGAATGAAGAACAAAAGCGGACCCTCTACACCTCGACGGTATATCCGAAAGGTCTAGGTCGGACAAAGAGAACAGGGAAATGAATGAACACGATAACTTACCCCGGCCTCAAGTTCAATATCATCCCGAATGTTGAAATACTGACTCCATAGGACAGGTTCAAAGGATTGCGGCTGACCCAAATCACTTTTGAACAGAAACGTGAGATCAAATTGTGAGTAACGCGGTTACAACCACTCAAGCCGCAGTTAAAAAGAACTTTTTTATAGATTCAAGACATACTGATTTAAGGTGCTGCGTATAAAGCACATTTAAAGCTTTATGCACACAAAAAGTAATAAGTAATCGTTAGGACAGTACAACAAAATATGCATCAGACCCGTGAATGAACGAGACAATTCTCATGACATCAAATCACAATCAACGTGTACGAAGACCAGAGACGCTGATAACATAGCAACAGCATAGAATATCGTTGTTATTCATGATAAAATGGCGAGCCTTATTGAACAAACACAGGTTTTAAAAAGCTAGTGATAATTCAGTGGATTCAAGCGTAATTGCAGCGACTGTTTCTGTCTGTTTGGGCAATTCAGCAAAAACGTTTCATCACATAACAGCAAACACCTTGTGAGGACGTAACTAAAATTTGAATATTAAGAACGGCCAATTATTTTTACCGCAATCGTTCACTCAACGATGTGTTTTCTTCTGTCGATCATTGTCTTTCCAGTAAATCCAACTGTTTGTTCCCTTATATTTAAATACGTTAACATATGATAGCCTCCAAACAAGTAAACAGAAAGAATTCATGACTTTTACACAATTAGAGTTGCTGGCAAATGACATACCAGTTTATCTGTTAGCAAGCACAGAAAAGCAGCCACAACAACGGGGGCTAGAATCCACAAGTGAGTGGAGGATAGCTAGCGTCATTACCATTGATCTTCTGCAAGCTGGAGAGACAGGCAGAATAGCACGCGCACTTCTGGATTGAACCGTTGTAAACAGCATATCGGTACAGAGGGTGAGTTATGAAGAGACCACTTGAAGTGTACTGTGAATAATTATTGCTGGCTATAAGGAAAGACAGATCTGACCTTCACGCGGTGTTTGGGCATTTCAATGGGCCATTGAGCTGAGCAATAGTGTGCTGATTACATCGACATTCACTAACGCCAAGCACATCGAAAAGCAGATGCATAACAAAGTGCAATTCTTAGACCAGGGGTTAAAAGAAGGATGGTTCCTTAATCCATAAAAATGGTGCTAGTCAAAGACTCGCACTCAGTCACCGCCATATGACACAACTGAATGCTCTGTGAAAGAATCTTAATCTTTCAGCTACATAGGTATGAGCCAAAAGGCGATAGCTCAGCATAGTAGGAAAGGATTCGTCTTAGTAGCTATATCCAACAAGATGGATAAACGAAAATATGGCACTGCTGACCGAGTACCCACTCACAGATTATAATCAGTCCTCAGACTCCTCTCAATTCCTATCTTCAAGTGAATATTTTACAGTTCTCTGAGTATATATAGGTAATCACAGTAACACTAGTTCAGCAAGTCGCATTTCCTAAGACTCACCATATGGATTTTACTGTCCTCTGTTTAGGTCTAGAACGCGAATTCAATCTCCAGTACGAGTAGGTTAGCGTAACGCTCTCATTAGCAGGTGAGATTCACTGAAAGTCGGTGTTGTGTAGACCACAATTAAGGAAAATCGTCAGTGTCGAACTGACCATGCCAGTACAATCTACGACATAGTGATGGCACAACTCGGTGACTACAGGTGTGTCGCACCAGGTCACACTGGGATAAGTGTAACTGTTAGCAGCGGACCCAACCACATTACTACCGGGGATTCACGCTAACGATAGGACTTGTGCCGCTCATCAGGCAGGTTCAGCCAAGACCAGCAATGGATACCAAAACTCTTGATAGCTTTTCAATCTGCCTATATATACTCCCAAAACGAATGACAACTCTGTTACACACATGAAATTCGGACACTTCGTTTCAAAGTCAATAAGTACTTCCGACACGGCCATCTTGGCCCAATATATGAAAGAAGGTATGTACAGAGTAGCTGCTGTCAAGGTTAACTAAGTTAGTAGGTTTCAGCCGGCTCAATGAGCATTCATTGTTCATTAACGTTGGTTTGACTATCTTCGACTCACGCATGTATGCATTTTATTCTACGACACCAGCACCATCGCTTGACAAACTGCATTCGTATTACTTCAGTCTACCCTCGTGCTACTCCCTTCTCGGGTTGAAATGAGTAGCTTTATTCACTTATCTTATCTCACTAAGACTCGCATCGATAAACACATGACCAGTTGTTTATCCAACCTTTTTAACCATTGCTACTATTTAGGATCGGCTTTGAGTTCGCTGCAAGGCATGACGGCATTCCTAAAAGGTCGACCTCAATCATTTCAGTCACTGTCTCAAGCAATCGAATGGAGGTAATGTTGATTTTCTGTTTTCTGATCAATTGCTTTATGCTCTTTTTTCCTATCTTAACAAGGCCTCGTATTTTTTTTGTTCATCATGCGCCTAATTGTGATAGCAGTTGTTTTGTCGAGTTAAACTTGAAGTTCTTTAGTATTGTCTTTATCCATGAAAGTTTGTGTGCACGTGTGTGTCTGGATGCTTATTCCATATCTCTGGATTGTCCGTAGTTCGTCGTTCCAGCTTTCGGACACGGTTAGGAGAACTTACTGGATCAGTCATCGATGGCGATCAATCATTCTTTGAAAACCTTCGAATTTCATCTAGGGACGGAAATTAAGTACGCTATAGTGATTCCATACACTTCTTTAAGCGTCTTGACAATTGTTTGAAGAAACCAACTGTTGTGCTCTGTCTGATGCCGAACAATTCATGATCGACTTTTACGTTGGTACCTTGCCGCTTCGTTCTCACCTTTGTTGGATAACGACCCTATTGACAGCGACAAGCTGTTGAGAAACTGGCTACCCCGTCGGTAAGGTCTAGAAACAAGCTCAGGAAACCCCACCCTGTTGATCCTAAACCGGTTTTGCTTATCCGTGCTATTAATCTTAGATGACGCTCCGCCAGTGAAGCTATCAGCGAGGTAGATGGCACACTCGCCGTAATATGTCCAGGAGACGAGAACGCCCTTGGGAACAATTTGATCGCCAATTTAGCTGCCCACCTGCCTGTACTGTTGCCGTCACAAGCTTTTGATGTGCCACCCTCGTCGGCACCCATAAAACTGAGGTCCGCAACCGCATTTCTGCTTTCAAACGTAACAGGGCAACTGGCCCAGATGATCTCGTGCCAGCACCTTTCAAAGAAGATGAGGAAGGTTAAGGAAATCCAGACGACTTTTGTTTCAGGGAACATCGGCAGACTCTTCAAGCCTACCCATACCTCTGGTCTCAGGTAAACGTCCGCCAGTGAGTGTATCAGCGTGGCAGATAGCACACTTATCCATAGTGAGTCGAGAAGGGTCGTACGTCGTTCAGAACACTGATTGTCAGTGTAGCTGACAACCCGCTTCTACTGTTGCCACCACAAACTTACAATATAGCACCCTGGTCAGTAGATTTGGAACGACCCACTGAGACAGAGGTCCGGAATTGCATTTCGTTTCTCAAACGAAATAGGGCTGCTGGTCCAGATGGTCTCGTGTCAGAGTTTTTAAAAGAAGGTGGAGAAGTGTCAGTAGATGCCTTGACACAGTTACTTCAACTTGTGTGGACGACGGAGACCGTTCCTGCGTTCAGGGGTCATGCAATAACAGTTCCCATATTCGAGAATGGATTGGTGGGGCTCTTGCGAAAACNCTATCTGAATGCGAAGGCTGCGATCAAATGTGAGTGATGTTCACCTTGAAAATAACTAAATCCCCGACTGTTCATCAGTAATCCCTTATTCTTGCTCACTGGTACTTGATTTATTTTACGTCCCAGTCAGTATGTATTTACCGGTCTTTGGGAAACCACGCCCGTCTGTTCTTTCACAAAAATGTTTTGTCATAGGATCAAACAAGTCAGTCAGTACGCCTATGAAAGTAGCCAACATTTGTATCCTGTCAATTTAAAGAAACTAATGCTTGATAAATTTTGAAAGCAGCCAGCACGGAAATGTGATTCATCTTCCAAATACAGTGTTTACATAATTCATCAACGAATTCTTTAGTTTTTAAAAGTTAGCTCATGCCTAGTCGAGATTCTGTTTGCGAACTGCCAGGTATGCTGTTTGACAGCTTTCAAGCAACACTAACAACTCAGGACGTTCCTTCGCTTTCTGCCAAATACTTTAGAATGAGCCTTGCCGACTTAAATAGCAAAATGCTGCTGCGAGATTGCTGTGGTTACGTAGATTTATTGTTAGATAATGAAGTGATGGAGGTTATTGACCAGCGTGTGTGTACTTAGGGAGCTGTGTCAGCGGCGAGGCGGCGGAGGTGAGAGGTATGAAATGGAATCGCGTATTTCCAAAATTAGAGCGTCATTTGTTAATCTGGAGCATCTCTGGTGACAGGGAGGCACTTGTCTGAGGCTCAAAGGTCGAGTGTGTTGGGCGACAGTGAGTGTTGTATTATTTTAGCGCAGCGAAACTTGGCCGCTGTGGGTGGAAGTCGCGAAGCGTCTTCAGGTATTTGACCACCGATGTTTGCGTTCGATCGATCGTATTGGGTGGCACTAGCGAGTAAACAGCGACGAGGTTAGGATTGGAGTATTTGGTAGTGGTTGTCGAACGAACTCCCATGTTCATTCCTTACACTTGCGCAGACTTCGATGGATATGCGATGTAGTGAGGATGCGAGCTAGTCGTCTGCCACATCGCGCGTTGTTTGCCGACGTTGCGGTCAACTGGCGTAAGACGCGAGTTGGGCAGGTGATGGCGTGGCGCAGAGAGCTGATGTCGTTCACCAAGGGAATAGCTGTTGTAGGTCGGGTCGGCAGGTGAGTTTCGATGCTGGAGAGCTCGTGAGTCACGGAGTCGGTGTCTGGAGACTTTAGGTGAGATGTTGGCTGGTTGAACTTAGTGGCATGACTGTTGTCGTTGTTTGTCCGAGTTGTCTGTGAACTGAGTGCATTGAATGACGCGGGGCAGCGAGGGCCGTAAGGAGTGTCTTGCTGATGACGCCTCACTTCCCACTTATAGCACGGTTGCTTGTTTGCAAGTCTTAGGCACCTTGATTTTGAATGTTTGAATATGGACGTAGCTATTTTGTGTAATCACGCCCCTTCCCTCCCGTTCTTTCCTTGTTCTCTCTTTGCATACAGGGTTTGCTTGTTTCTTCATGGTTGTTTGGTAGTGAATCATATGTGGGGACCACTGATGTACTGTTGTCGGTGATGATGATGTGCATGTTTGGCGAATGACGTTTGCTGACTCTACCCAAGTGATTTTTCGGAGACTATTCATGTGGCCGTGTCGTTATCTGGCAACCCCGGGGTTTTGTGCAAATATACTCGTTCCGATAGATAATTCCATGCGCAGCTAACGCCCGGAGGGTGTGCGAAAATCGTGATCCAACACCAACTTCGTGTGCATTTTCATTCGCTGAGCAATCGGCCGCGTATCTTTAGTTTTCAAGTGTTGTTTGACGGTCAGCTATGCAGTTCACACGATCCTCGGAACCAGCTATCGGAGACAGTGCTCAAACACCACAAGCCGTTTCACATCACCACTTTTTAAACTGTAGATTGAGATAACTCGCGTACAGGTGCTATATATCCTTTCCTCTAAGAGCAACGTTACAGATGATGAAAGTCGAGAAAGGTTGCACCTGTACTCGCTCTTGTCACTAATATCACCTCATCAATGTTAAAGACCAATGTGGTAGTGCCTACATTGTCGGTTGACTGGACCATCGCACCGAACCAACTGCCTGGAATGAATAAGATCTGAGTGGGGAGCACATTCTGTGTAGCCATGAGCTTCACAATAGCACTAGTCAGACAGCTGCGCACCACTACAGCAGTCATGGAGAAGAGTTGGGAATTTATTAATGACGTTATTTGTTTTAAGTACGTTTTAAGACGGCAAACTTCCTGAAAATGGTCCGCCTTTCCACAACACCTGCATGTCAGATCCTACGCTTGACGATGAACTGGAGGATGTCTGTCATTACCACAGAACTAACACTTGGTATTTCCACCAGCAGATATTTTCAGATTACATCACAGAACAAACGGAATTATGGAGCCGTGTAGACTCCCCAGTAGAAAATAAAACTCGAGGAAACAACATGGCATGTTTGTGTTTGCTGATTAGCCATTTGCAAAATGCGGGCTTGATTATGAGCCGTTTCAATATCAAGATGTTTGTTCCCTAAAAGCCGATAATCTTCAGCGGAGAATGATTTGATGTTGGCAACCATTCGCTAATATTTTCAGTTCCTGATGGTATTCGTTGGGAGACTGGTCGGTCTTTGAACGTTGCTAAAGTATGGGAAAAGATTTTGTATTTAGGTTTTATACCAGTTGCTTCGTGCGTCGATGTAACCGATTCAAAGGTGGGGCCCATGATAATATACCCATACACGAAAGAATATATGTAGTTACTTGGTGTCCAGTTTATTGAATTCAAGTGCATCCATGACAGCAAGAATATTTGTCAATAGTCCATACAAATGGGACCATTGTTTCGAGGCTATTGTGGAACTCCGGCCTGCATCAAATCGATCAGGTCATGAGAATCATTCCGTCCCGGCAGGACTGTAAGACGAATAAATTGTGATATGATCAAGCATTGCGATTCAGTTATCCGGAGACTAAAACGATGTTAGGGTTCGTGAGAAAGGCTTCGTTCATCTTACACTTGGACCGGCAATTGAGAGGGATAAAGAAATACATAATACGAGTTGCGGAACAGAACAACGCAGCAAAAGAACGACAATCCGACTACACAGTTCAGTACAAAAAGCCCTTGCCAAGACAGCTTCGAAGCCTAATTGTAAAGGCGGGATATTATTAAAGGCACAAGTGCTAACCAGATTTCTTTTATCAACATCATACACCGCAATACATCAGTGGTTCACACTAATTCTTAACTACCACACAACCATGAAGATAAAGCAAACCCTATATAGGAAGACAGAGAAGAAAAAAGAAGGGGACGGGAAGGGACCTAACTACTGAAAATGACTACGTCTATATTCAAACATTCAACATCAAGGTGCCTACACCTTGCAGACAAACAACCGAGCTGCAAGTGAGAGTAAGGCGTCATCAACAAGATAGCTTCATTACGGCTTTCATTGCACGAATAAGCTTAAACAGTTCGCCAGTGTTCCCTGATGCAAAAGCCGTCTCCATTCCCTTAACTTTTCCTAATAACCAAGCCTCACGATCAGCCTTTAGGCTACGTTTCAGTTTCCTACGAACATCTCTTCTACACTTGTTATATGAACTGCCAGAAGGGATGTTCCGTCTGGCTTCTAACAACTCCAAGGATTTCTCAGCGATCCAATGTTTGCTCATTCCATGTACCCTCCTGCCGCATGCTAATGTACCTGCGTCACGAATGGCCTGTGTGATCTGGGTCCAGGAGCGATCAGGATTTTCGGACTGAGAACTACTGTGGCAGGTTTCTAAGGTGGTTTGATACTTATGCCTCACCGATGGTATAGTCAGTTTCTCAACCGCCAATCGTTCCTGTCGGTTGGGACGTTGCCCAGCAAAAGTGAGTACGAAACGACAACGTACCAGCGCATGATGTGAATCTAGGTACGTACTCCAATAAGAACGACAGTCCTGAATGGAACCCCGCCACCTATAACTAACAGCTATGTGGTCTATCTGAGACCAGGTCTGATTCAGAGAAGGAGGGCGCCAAGTACAGCAATGACGCGCACGATGCCTAAAACTAGTGCTGGCTGAAAACAGCCTATG
>QNGE01002531.1:35487-95536 GCA_008508345.1 Paragonimus westermani | reverse complement strand
TCTTTTATTCGGATCTGGCCGCTCTCCTCCGGTCGACACGTGGTTCTGATATAGTCGTTCTGGCCGGAGATATGAACGCCCAGGTCGGCCGCCTTGGTGAGGCCGGATCTCGTTTAGGTGGCGGATTTGGGATAGCATCACGTCAGTCAGACAATGGCGGGCGACTGTTGCAGCTGTGCGCTGAGCATAGGCTGTTTTCAGCCAGCACTAGTTTTAGGCATCGTGCGCGTCATTGCTGTACTTGGCGCCCTCCTTCTCTGAATCAGACCTGGTCTCAGATAGACCACATAGCTGTTAGTTATAGGTGGCGGGGTTCCATTCAGGACTGTCGTTCTTATTGGAGTACGTACCTAGATTCACATCATGCGCTGGTACGTTGTCGTTTCGTACTCACTTTTGCTGGGCAACGTCCCAACCGACAGGAACGATTGGCGGTTGAGAAACTGACTATACCATCGGTGAGGCATAAGTATCAAACCACCTTAGAAACCTGCCACAGTAGTTCTCAGTCCGAAAATCCTGATCGCTCCTGGACCCAGATCACACAGGCCATTCGTGACGCAGGTACATTAGCATGCGGCAGGAGGGTACATGGAATGAGCAAACATTGGATCGCTGAGAAATCCTTGGAGTTGTTAGAAGCCAGACGGAACATCCCTTCTGGCAGTTCATATAACAAGTGTAGAAGAGATGTTCGTAGGAAACTGAAACGTAGCCTAAAGGCTGATCGTGAGGCTTGGTTATTAGGAAAAGTTAAGGGAATGGAGACGGCTTTTGCATCAGGGAACACTGGCGAACTGTTTAAGCTTATTCGTGCAATGAAAGCCGTAATGAAGCTATCTTGTTGATGACGCCTTACTCTCACTTGCAGCTCGGTTGTTTGTCTGCAAGGTGTAGGCACCTTGATGTTGAATGTTTGAATATAGACGTAGTCATTTTCAGTAGTTAGGTCCCTTCCCGTCCCCTTCTTTTTTCTTCTCTGTCTTCCTATATAGGGTTTGCTTTATCTTCATGGTTGTGTGGTAGTTAAGAATTAGTGTGAACCACTGATGTATTGATGTCTATGATGATGATGGAAGTGAAACTTTCCGTTTCTCTGGCACGCTTCAGTTGAAACGATGTTGTGACGCTTGATCTGCCGCCTGGCAGATCGTCTTGAATTCAGTTAAAATAATGGCGCCCATTCCTGTTGTCTTTTAGATTTGTGTTGGATGCAACGATGGCTGAGCTTTGCTTGTTAAAACCAAAGCTAGATCGTTGCATTGGGTGATGACTACTAATGAACTTTTTATGGGACTGAACATGAGGCACCACTTAGTAGCTAGTCATGGAACTCAGTACCGGTGACAAACCACAGTCGCTAAGCAGGTTTATATCAACAAACAAGGTCAGGTTAGGTCACAAGGTTTGCGACGATTGGCAGTGGCCAGTTTCTTGCAGTTGTGGGCTCCATGGACTCCACTGCACCGCAATGGTGGGAGAAGATGAAGCTTCACTTCATTTCCTGGAAAAATCAGCTCAGAAGACCGTGTGACCATGGACAGGAGGACCGCGGACTAATGAGACAAATCATCAAATTAGTACGCAAGGCCACTACCGCTGTTAGTGTTAGGTTGCTTCTTTAAGACCTTGACTGTCCGGCCATCTGCCGGGGTCCATGAATAGGAACGAAGGGGGAGAGGACATCCTGTAATCGATTACTGGGTGCACAGCAATGGAAAAGACGGAAACTGGAAGAAATAAAGCAAAAGTAAAACATACAATCCATTTCTAAGCTCTCAAACTAACTCAGGAGGCACAGATGAGCAATAGGTACTAAGTCTCTGTTCGAAGTTGTTCGTCGTCGTGGCTGTTATCAGTTCCGCTGGCAACTTGTTACAATTGCTCACTACTCTACAAGAGAAGAGGTGAGCCCGAAAGTTTCAGCTGGCACCCGGTTTTGCGAGTTTTCAACTATGCTCCCGAAGCGCTGGGTTGTCAGTGCGAGTAAACGGCTGCTTATCAGTGTCAGTCCAACGGTTTACAACTTTGAAAGTTCCAATTTCTCTAGGGAGAACAAACCTGAATATTCAGGTTTGATTGGGTAATCCATAACCTTGAGATTAACGAAAAACTCCGTAAATGGACACTCTTTCTGGTGCATCTACATCACTAACGAGGTAGGGACTCCGGGCTCGCACGCAGTATTCAAGATGCAACGCATATACGTCCTAAACAGAGATGCTAGGACCTCTGGTTCCCAGAATGACACAATCATCTTAGGCAGAAACAGAGCTCTGTTTACCTTTCAGGGCGCAGCTGTGCTTCAGGTTGAAGGCTTACAGTCCATCTGTATCCCTACATTTCTCATCTCCGACGTTAAGTGAACCACCATCGGGTTTACCGGCTCTTCCGTGTCTAAGGGTAGCCGCCACTTTCGCCGCTAACAAATGTTTACATTTTTCCACGTTCGGTGATAATTTCTACATAACCGTTCACTGGTCGATTTCAACCGTACCCTTCTGCATTGTATTTCGTTGGGACAGCCAACTAGTTTAACTTCATCTGCAAACACACTTACAAGACAGGCAGAGTGGTGAACCGTTTACACAAAACAAGTACAAGGAAGGCTCTAGAACAGACCCATGTGGAACTCCACTTATTACGGCCACTGAATTTTACTGAGCACCGTCCAGTTTCCATTCTGGAGGTATGCCCTTATCTGATTGAAAATCCTTGGTGACCGGTCAAACGCCTGAGGCTTCTTTAGAAGCTTTCTATTAACTGAATCGGAGGCCTTTTTAAAATCTAAATAAGAGACTTACATATCCCTCCTATCCAGCCTCTCGGTGATTTCATCGAGAAATGACAACAGATTTGTCAGACATCATCTCTTTACAAAGAGGCGCTGCCGAGCTTCCAAAAGGTCTTGATTGATGACGTAGTCGGGGATGTTATTCCTGAATATCCTTTCCATTGGGCTCAATGAAGAAAAGTGCAGGACTAACAGGGCGGCAATTCGTGGACTCCTATCTGTCGTTCATCTTAAGCTCCTGGGTAGCTGAAGCTACCTTCCAATCCTGCGGTAATCCAACGTTCCATAGGTAAGCTAAACAAGCATGCTAGATGGCCCGCTAGGACGTCCGCTAATGGCTTTAACAATGCCGGATTTGCGCTAACAATCGCATCTACCATTACAGGTGAGTATGCATTCGTAGGCAACTATGGTTACGCCGTATTCCCACTATCAGGAATGTGCACTTTTTAAAGAAACAGAAAAAGGTCCCAGCATTACCTGTGTCTGTGGTATCACTCACACTCCTTCACACCTAACACAGCAAGCCGAAGGTGGTAAGGGAGCTTTGGACTGAACAAGAAAGCCGGGTGGGGGAATCAGCATACGGCAAGAGATGTAATGACAAAATATACCAATTGTAGCAAGCAAAATTACCTGCGGTTTTTCCGACGACTAACTCCAGCGGTCACGTTACCTAACAGGGAATCCGACATGCCAAATGATCGAAGCGGCCACGAATAAATACCGCAAAGCGGGTTGTCCGCATAGAACTCACAGTGCGTGACAAGCGAAGTAACCTTTCGTGAATCAGATCATTCTATAACGATTGAACAGTTTCTCGAACCCCGAACCGCAGTCATTTTGTTTAAATAAACCAAAGGAAATTAACCTTCACGACCCGCGCAACCGAAACCAGAGAGCGCGCATGGATTGAATTTGAGTCGTGTGACGGGGCGTGCTGCTGTGTTGTCTGTGCCGTTTCAGCGCTCGTTTGTGTAGGTCGTGTGCATGGCTTACTGGGCCTTCGGCTCATTTTTGTTCGTATTGTTTCTCTCCTCAGAACTGTTGTTCGGACCCCTACTTCGGAAGATCACTGTCCCCTGGAGCGTCCACGTTGCCCGAAGGTTAGTCCACGAAATCACGGGCATCCAGAGTAGAGTCGGCTGGCCTGCATTTTACAGGTAGTTTATGTGTGTAGCGCGAAATGCTGATCCACACGACGTACGCCATTTTGTTTCAGTTGTCTCACCTTCTCGTTTCCTATTTCTTACAGAGCATACTGTCAACGTCGTGCGAACTGATCAAACACTGAAAGATACCTGCCAGTCTGACTGATCGGTATGTGTACTTTTATTCTCTGATCTGTATGTTATGTGTCACGTGTTTCATAAACGTTCTCGCCCGAATCACGCCTCTCGTCTTCCCGCTCGCCTGTCACATTTGGCGACCCTACCGTGATGTCGAAACCTTCTCCAAGTGAAGAGAACTTACCGGTGCGATCAACCGTAGTTAATCTACAAAAAATTTTGGACCTTTTTACAGTGTTGGCAACATCAATCGTGCGCCGAGGAGCCATCTTGGTGGAGACTACGGAGACGGTCACGACAACCGAGAAGTTTCATCTCGGCGGAGACTTCTCAAGCCGGAAGTTTCAGGCGCGCCGGTATGTGAACACATTCGAAACCGCCCGCCAACCAGATGCACTATTAAATTTATTGGCAGGAGAAGCGCTCACAATTACACTGGAGGACGAAACCGTGGAAAAGGGAATGAACGACTATACGTATGAACGCCTGAGGAATACGCTGACGCCGTGGGTTTTCTCGCTTAACTACAGAAGGGAATTCTACGAACGCCGCCAACCCCACAGCGAGGACACCCAGACGTTCGCGCGACACCTAAAACGCCTTGCCCGCCAAGGGTTTTCATTGGAACCTGTCGAGAAACAAGATGAACGAATTGTGGAACGGTTGGTGAAAGGAGTAACCTCCCGGAAGATTTGCGAACAGTTCTTGAGTAGGCCACCTACCGAACTAGAACAAGCTATCGAAGTCGGATCTCGTACTGAAGCGATCGCAATCAGCCTGGAGAGGAATTTTGGCCCCCAACATTTCGTGAATGTTTCTGTTCAACAGACAAGAATGAACCATCAACGCAGGACTTGGACCCGAGGAAGGAGTCAACCATGTTAGAAAGGAGGCGGCTGCTATTATTGCAACCGTTTCGGTCGGTTTGCACAGAGTTGCGGTCACAACAGCAGAAGAACCTCAAGTGAGTCAGCTATCACACTTCACTGAATGATTTCTAAAGAGTTTGTTCGAAATGACGCAAAAACTGACCAGTTGATTCATTCGACGATTGCCTTCTCACAATAATACAGATTACCCGTAGCTTCGACAACCATGAACGGACAATGTTTTCATGTCTCATAGATACCGGGGCGTCCTGCATCCTGGTAGAATCGAAAGTAGCGACCCATCTAGTAGGACACAGCTGGCGCCGTTCACCCAACAAGTTGTTGGCAGTGAATGGGACATCCCTCACTGTTCGGGGACAAGTCGAAGTTGATTTGAATATGGCCGGTGGTGGTCATCTATCACTTACCCTGGGACATGGTTCTGGGAGTAGATGTCATGAAGAGATTTAACTGTCGGATAGATTCGGCTAAGAGAAAACTGTTCGTTAATCAACCAACGACATGGCAACGAGGATTGATAATAAGGAGAGGGGGATCACAGACGAATGAAGTGTTCACTGTAGCCCACCATGCAGACAATATCGAATCACAAATATCTGAAATGTTACAGGGTTCCAATATACGAGCCGGCGAAAGGGACGGTGTGACAGATCTGACCAAAGTGTATGTGGATGTGTTCACGTAGAATTCGGCAGTGTCAGGGAGGACGGACGTGATAAAACATCAGATCAACACAGGAACGAGCAGGCCGATAAGAACTCCACGAAGACGGATACCAGCCCAATATCAACCAGAACTACAGGAGAGGATAACGCAGATGCTGGAAAATAACATCATCCAGCCCTCGAATTCAACTTGGGCAGCTCCAGTATTTCTAGTAAAAAAATGACGGAAAATTGCGCCTTTGTGTCGATTGCTGGCTTCTGAATAGTGTCACTAAGCTTGACTCGTTCCCTCTTCCGCGTGCAAATTACGTACTCGAAACTCCAGGTGGTTCCTGTTGGTTTAGTACACTCGACCTTGCATCTGACTGCTGACAATTAGAAAGTGACGAGACAGACAGAAACAAAACATCTTTCGCTCTACCGTCTGGGCCATACAAATTCCAAACAATGCTGTTCGGTCTATTGAACGCGCCGGCGACATTCCAGCGTCCAATGCAACCAGTTCTCCGTGACCCTATTCTCCAGAAGTGTTTGATATATCTAGATGATGTGATCGTTCATGGCAAATCGCCCCAAGAGCACCTCGCCAATTTACGAGCCATATTGGACCACATCCGCCAAGATGGCCCCAAGCCAAACCCGACTAAGTGCAGACTGATGCAACAAGAAGTCAGCTTTTGGGACACATCATATCTAGGGACGGCGTCTAAACAGGCCACACCGAGACGACTCAGATGGAGCAGTGGCCGATAAAACTGACTGATGGTGAAATAAGGAGTTTTGGGGGCTAGCCTCGTACTATCGGCGATTTGTCCGCGATTTCTCAAGGATCTCAGGACCCATGAATGCTCTACTGGAGGAAGATTGAGAGTTTACGTGGACGGAGACGCACCAACGGAGTGTTGACCAGCTGCGGAAGGCGTTGTGTCAATTTTCAATACTAGGTTTACTGGATTTCTTCAGGGAGGCTGGCAAGTTTATATTACATACGGATGCAAGCGATCATGGTCGCGGAGCAGTGTTGTCCCAAAAAGACGAGACAGGAAATGAACATGTGATTGCTTTCAGAAGTATATCCTTGAACAAAAGCTAGAAAAACTACTGCACCACGCGAAAGGAGATGCTAGCTCCAGTGTTCTTTTTGAAACAATATCGACACTACTTGATCGGAAGAAAGTTCACGGTACGGACCGACCACCAATCGTTAACGTGGTTAAGGATATTCCGCCACCCGGAAGGCCAAGTTGCCCGTTGGCAAGAATATCTACAAGAGTGCATGTTTGATTGCTACCACCGACCAGGAAGACGGCACGGGAATGCCGACGCACTGTCTCGAAGATCAGCTCGTTATCACGGGGTTTGCCCTTTCTGCACTACGCAACAAATGGCACTGGTTGGTCTACAGAACCGAGCAGAAGGATGGGGTGAGTTGCAGAAGTATGACCCCGAAATGGCGTTGATTTATAAGAGAATATCATTGAGTGGAAGCAGACCGACGGGTGAAGAGCTGGCAGGTTGCCGTTGAGAGACTCGATGCCTGTGGACCCCATGGAAACAACTGGTGGTGGTTAAAGGCATCTTGTACATGCAATATGGGCCCACGTACACAAGACGCGTTATCGTTCCTCAAACAAGAGTTACCAAAGTGCTAGAGAACCTCAGCCGAGAATTAGGACATGCGGGCCAAAATGAATTGGACGAGGCAGCGCGGGCGAGGTTCTAATGTTCCCACCAGTGGAGAGATGTCGCAAATTTCCGTCGCAGCTGTTCCTTTTGTTCGACGTTCAAAAACCCAAGCCTGAACTACAGAGCGCCTGTACACATGATAGAGACCGGAAACCCAAATGTGATCGTCGGCGTCGACCTAATGGTACCACTATCAGAGATACGTCAGGGAAAGCGGTATATTCTTGTGATGGTAGATCATTTCACAAAATTGGCGAAGTTTGTGCATTTGTTGGCGAATGATGCTTCATCAGTGTCCAAGGCCATTTACAGCAATTGGATCGGCAACTGGGGCGCTCCTGAACATCTGCAGTCGGAGAAAGGCATCAATTTTGATATTGCCACCACGCATTGTAAAGGGATCAGATTGGACAAAAGCATCGATACGAAGTCAACCATTGATTCGCAGAAGTCTACTGCCAATCAGTGTGGAAAACACGAACAGACTTGTAGGTCAGCGTGGGGACCAATCAGCACGGCACGGTGCTCCAGCATCGGATTTTGTTATAACAAACACCGGAGTAAAACGAGTTGTCTAAGTGCTTCACGCGTTGAGACGAACAATTTACAAGCAGATTCGAGCCAACCAATGACGAAGAGAAAGCATCAACACCAATCGTAATTCTCCATTTTACCGATGCGTCTAGTCAATACAATAGCCAATCGAAACTCAATAAACTGATATTTGCTTTGTGCCACGAAGACTGACTTTTGCTTTCGTTCCGGAAGGTAGCGGTTCTCAACATGGTGTCAGATGAGAAGAAGAAAACCGCGGTTAACAGAAGGAAATCTACGACGAACCCATTGACGATTGTTCCGCCCGAACCGCTGGATGTGAACAGCACGAACAGACTTGCGAACAACTGGTGGTTTTGGAAAGAGAAGTACGAAGAGTTTTTCTTGTTGGTCAATCCTAAAGAGACCAATAAAGAATATCAGCTGGCTATGTTTCGACACGCAGTCGGAGATGAGGGAAGAAAAATTCTGGGAAAATCAACCTTCGAGGACGGCGAGGACAACAATGATCCGAACGTGATCCTTCGAAAAATGGAAAAATATTGTTTGGGACAAAAACGAAACGTTTGAAAGCCTTCAGTTATTTTTAGGGAAATCGACAAGCCGGAGAAACGATAAATCAGTACGTCACCGTTTTGAAGAAACTGGCGAGATCGTGCAATTTCTACAAGTGCATGGGGAATACTCCTGTGGTTCTAGTTCCTGAATGTGTACGCCCAAGGTTTCCCCAACCTTATGCTACCGATGAATCTGCAAACAAACTTCATTTATTGATTTACTCACCGTTCACAACAGAATTCAACGTAACAATTAAGGGGTGCTAGGGAGCTGGACGTGAAAGCACCGTGAACACAACCGTACAGCAGCCGCCAGAGTGGAAGAGTGCGTCGACGGGAAATCCCAGCCGACCTTCAGAATTCAAACAAGCGTTAGACTGGTTAAGCGGCGTTCCTAACGGTAATACCTCAACATTGTTATCCTAGTGAATGATGTGAATTCATTATACAGCTACGAGCAAAACTGCGATACTTATGTCGGCCTACTAACTTTGATGCTAGTGGTTTGTAGTAAATTTACATTCACAAGGTAATGTGAACCGGCGCGGTGGTACTGTCAAGGCGACTCTCACGTCCCGCGGAGTTTGGAATTTTGGGGACGTCGAATGTGATTTCACTACATCAGCCCCCCTAGAAGGGTGACTAATATAGAAGGCCTTCTACCTGTGAATTTTATTCCTGGGCGATAGTTGCTGTTTTGCCGGCCAGCCGCGCGCGAGACACCCAACCTGAAAATGCCTCCTGAGGACGTGACAGGGGGTGTGATTTCCTCACTGCGCAGGCACGAAGTGATAAGCGTTCAAGGTTTTCTCCCTGGGCCCAGTAACTGTTGCTATGCATCTGGTCAGACCTAGGAATAAGAAAAGGTGAAGTACCTGAACGTTAGAGAGAAAAGGCAGATACCCACCGTAACGCGAGTCCTGCAGCGCTTGAGGATATTTACAATTGTGTGCGGGTGTCTTCCGTGTAAAGCGAGTCAGGAAATCGTACCTGAGAAAAACTGTTAGTTGCTGGTCGACAGGAGCTTGGAATACACATAATGAATTATCAACTGTACAATAAAGGCTGAATAGAAAAAGTAAACTACTCCAGAAAGCGCGCGGGAAAATGGACGCGCCTCCCTGAACGAGTTGTAAGTTGATGAAGGATTTCGTCAGGAAGAGATGCGGAAGGCAACGCTGGGGCTAAATCAGAGGTTGAAGTAGATGGAGGCGGCTCAGGTGATGTTTGTGTTGTCGAACCGTGGGTGAGTCGGTGAAAGCAGACCACGGCCTGGTATTAAACGTTACGGACAGGGACGAAGAACGATTCTTGATGGGTTCGTGCCAGTTCTGCGGTGGAAGACTTCTTCGACAGAAAGAAGTGTCCAGCTTTGAGAAAGACGTGCATGAAGTGCCGGAAAAGAAACCATTTCGCCGGACAGTGTAAATGGCCTACGGTCAGTAGGATCGACGAAGATGATATCAAAGTGATAAACCGGGTTTATGGTTCAAGAGAACAGAAAGGAATCTACGCAGAGTTGCTCACAGAGGATATAAGAATGAAATGCCAGCTGGTCTCCGGCGCATCAGTTAATGTCATACCATCAAGCTGCGTCAAGGAGGCCAACATATGCGAATCAAATGCACACCTGAAAACGTGGAATGGTGCAGCAACAAAGGTTACCGGAGTTGCGACACTGCCGGTCACGAGTCCGAAGAATGTGAAGATGTATATGCTTGATATTTTGTGGTCGATCAGAAGTCAACGCTCATTTCAGGTGTTGATGCCATTCAGTTGATGGTTTTCATAGCCGTAAATTGCGATGAATGTTTGCATAAATTAGCCAGTTTAGATTTTCTCGACCTGTATTCGTGTGTTTTTGATTCGCCTCTTGGTCACCTGCCAGGCGCTGTTAGTTTATCCGTGGTTAGCGATGCCGTCCCTGTTGCGTTACCCGTTCGAGGGATTCCATTGGCTATACGAGATAAGTGCAAAGCGGAATTAGACCGACTATTTCGAATTAACGTGATTGCTCCGTTAGAGGAGCCGACCGATTGGGTCAGTCAGATCGCTGTAACGTTAAAAATGTCAGGTGACATCAGGTTGTGTATCGATCCGAAGCCACTGAATAAGGTACTCCGAAGAGAATATTACCGTCTGCCAACCATCGATGACATCTGACCAGAATTGAGTCAAGCCCAATTTTTCACAAAGGTTGACCTATCCTCAGCTTTTTGGCAATTGGAAATGGACAAGCAGTCCAGTTACTTTACCACATTTGGAACCACTTTTGGATGTTTTCGTTGATTGCGTTTGCCTTACGGACTGAATGTTTCCAGCGATTTTTTTTCAAAAACGTTTAATCCATGGACTTGACAAATTGAAAGGAGTCACATGTGTTGCAGATGGCATGCTAATTTTTGGAAAATCTTTACAGGATTATGACAGAAACCTGGGGGAATTTCTGAAGCGCTGTATGGATCGAGGAATTCACCTGTCGCGCAACAAAGTGGAGTTGCGGGAAAAATAAGTCACTTTTTACGGTCAGTTGTTAATATCAAGCGGACTCAAGGTAGACTCCGAGAAGACGAAGGCTATAGTCACATTGCCTGCTCCTGAAGATGTGAAAGCAGTATCACGATTGAATGGTATGGTCAATTACCTGAGTCGCTTCCTTCCGAACCTATCCAACATGATGCATTCAATGCGCATTTCGACCCATAAAGGTGTACCATGAAAATGGGGGGAGGAACAGCAGACAGCATTCAAAAAATCAAACGAGTTATTACCGAGGCCCCTATATTGAACTACTACAATCCAGCATTCTCTTTTGTCATTCAATGTGATAGCCGTAGAACTGGTCTGATGGCGGTATTATTGCAAAACGGAAGACCGGTAGACTGCCGAAGCTGGAGTTCTTCACCTGCTGAGCAAAACTATGCGCAAATCGAGAAGGAAGTTCTGGCTGTGATATTCGCCCTAGAACGTTTCAGCACTTATACGTTCGGTCGGAAGACAATAGTCTACAGCGACCACAATCCACTAGTTTCAATAGTGAAGAAACCGTTTTCTCCTGCACCGCGAAGGTTACAGAGAATGTTAACCAGAATGCAAAAATATGACGCCGAACTGACCTATCAGCCAGAGACTCAGATGCACATAGCTGACACTTTGTCCAGAGCTTGCGAAGAAGGCTCCTCCTGCGAAGAGCTTCATCTTGACACTATTGCGGCTATGGATTACACTATGACGAAAACCGCACTAATCGCCGACCTAAAGAATCAACGGCACATGAAGCCACGTTACAACGTCTGACTGAAACAAGTAGAAACGGGTGGCCACACGATAAGAGAAGGTCGTCCGGGGAACCAGCAATCTTCTTCAGTGACCGCGATCAATTTATCATAAACGTTCCTACCCGAATCACGCCTCTCGTCCTCTCGCTTGCCTGTTACACGTGTTGTAACGCGCAACCGAAACCAGCGAGCGCGCGTGAATCGAATTTCAGTTGTATGACGGGGCGTGCTGCCGTGTTGTCGGTGCCGTTTTAGCTTTCGTTTGTGTAAGTCGTGTGCATGGCTTACTGGGCCTTCGGCTCATGTTGGTTCGTATTGCTTCTCTTTTCAGAACTGTTGTTCGAACCCCTACTTCGGAAGAGCGCTGTCCCCTGGTGCGTCCACGTTGCCCAAAAGTTGGTCTGCGAAGGCTACGTGCATTCACATGGAGTCAGCTGACCTGCTTGCTACAGTAATAAAGTGAGAAAACGAAATCAGCACGGCAGCATTCTGTCAAGATTGTGCCAAATGCTCAGAAGCTAGAAAACTCCTGTGAAAGAGATTTATCAATGTCACGTGTTACATAAACGTTTCTTTGCTTAACTCCGTCTTGCCACCTGCCTGTTATATTTCGCGACCTTGTTATGATGCCGAATCACCATACGAGTGAAGAACTGTCCTCTTGATCCACTGAAGAGAATCTACTAAAAAGGTTAGGTCTCTTCAGTCTTGATGGAATCGACTGTTCACCAAGGGGCCACCCACTGGAGATTACTTATGCCGCCATGGCAGGCGAGAATTTTCACTGGGGAGAGACTTTTGAAGCGGGGGTTGCACACTCCGTTTTGCACGGGCATGTTTGAACCCGCCCGCCAGTCAAACGCAATGCCTGACCTGCTGGCAGGGAATGCGCTTACAGCTACTTTTGCAGATGATATCGTAAAAAGTGAAGTAAGCGAACAGACGTACCGCCACCTTAGAACCGCACTGACGCCCAGGCCTTCTACCTCCCCGAAGGAAGGCAGTGCCGCGAACATCTTTATCACCAGGGCAAGAACGTCCAGACTTTCGCACGGTAGTTAAAGAGCCTAGCCGACTGAGGTTCCCCAATAGAGCCCGTTGAAAAATGAATCGAACGTGATGTGGATGGTTCTTGCAAGGAAAGCCTTTCTGGAATGTTTGAGAGCGACCCCTAAAGAACCCATCCACCAGGGTGAAGCAGGCTATCAAGATCAGGCGACACATCGAATCGGTCAAGAACAATCTGAAGAAGAACTGTAGTTCTTATGTTGGGGGTAAATGCTGCTGTTCGACCGTCAGGAAGTAACTACCAACGCTACGTGTGGACCCCGGGACGTCGTCAGATGAACTGAACTTGGGGAGATCGTTTCACACGAACTTGCGGTCACGACACAAACGGTGAGTCAGCGTTTACAATGAATCGACCGGTTTTGAATGATTTTCATAACAAGGGTGTAAACAGAGGCCACGTTGTTCATTTGACGACTGCCTTATTACAAATCCGGAGATTAGCCGTAGCCCAGTTACCACAAACAGACGACGCACCTTTTATCTTACTGATACGGGGGTGTCGTGCAAAATAACAAAGCTAACGAAGTATCTAGCAGGGCGTTACTGGTGCCATTCTTACAAGTTATTGGCAGTCATCAGGACAACCCTCACGGTTCGGGGACAAATGGAATTTCAAATATAAAATGGCATCTCAGCCGTCAAATGTTGGTTGGCGGCAGGATGTTATCGGACGTGCTGCTACGGGTGAATGCTATGTGACAACCAAACTGTTGCAGAGATTGGGTCCAGAAAAAACTGTTCACTAGTCAGCGGACAATTTGACAACGAGGATCTGCAGCAAAAACGATGAGGTCAGGGACAAGTGAAATTTGAAATGTAGTTTTCAACACCAACATCGCTGATTCTCAAATATTGAAATTACTACAAGATTTCAACAGGCAAGCTGGCAGTGGTAGCAGAATTCAGAGGCTGTTTGGCTGATCTGACTAAGAATCACGTGGTTGTTTTTGCCTGAAACGCGGCAATACCGGGGTGCATATGTGTGTTGAAACATCAGATTGATACAGGGGAATGTACGTGAATACTATTGCAATCGAGACGAATATCGACCCGTTATCAACCAGAAATGCAAGGGATAGTTAGAGAGATGCTGATGAATAACATTATCTAGCATCCCAGTCCATTATAGGTCACCCCAGTGATCCGGGTAAAAAAGGACGAGAAGTTACGTCTTTGTGTTGGCTACCAGCTACTTAATAACTTCTCGAAGCGCGAGTCTTTCCTCCTTCCACGGACGGAGGACGAATCACAGACACTAAGCAATTCTTTTTAGTCTATAACAATCACAGTTGCATCCGGCCACTGTGAATTCGAACTTGACTGGTTGGGAAAGAATGAATCAGGCTCCGCTTTACCATCTGGGCCATACGAATTTCAGGCGATGTCGTTCGATTTAGCAAACGCCCCGAGATCATTTCATTGCCTAGTGCAATCAGTACTCTGCGACCCGATGCCTCAGAAGTGATTCGCACATTTGAACGACGTTACGGCTCACGGTTCATCAACCCATGGGCACCTCGCAAACATACGTGTCATGCTGAACCTCCTCTACCAGAATGACCTCAAATTAGACCCGGCTGGATGCACGTTGATAAAAGGAGAAGTTAAGTTTTTGGGACACGTCTTAACGACCAGCGATCATGTGGCCTGTCTGAGGTTCCCGGCTACCCTCAGTGCCAAATTCTTTAATCTTGCTACCAACTACACACAACGAAGGTTTGTTCTTTTCCCAGCTGTTCATCTTTTATTCCACTCCTCAAGACCGCTTAATCTGGACTTTTTATAAAGTTGATTGACGCACTCCAATGTTCTGCTAACATTTTGCTTGGTGCAATTTTCAGTGCCACTGGGTTGAATGGAGCTCACTTCACGTTCAGTTCCTTTGCTTTCTTGGTTGCGGCCGTTGGTGCCATGCTACACAAGAGCTAAGTACTCATGATATTCACGAACGCTGCTGGAAACGCACGGTTTGTTTCAAAACCGTGACGTGTTTCTTTACTACGCCTGTTCGGACTAAATTTTGACTGCTTCTCGGGAAAGGCGTTTTAAACTGTAAGTGGACGAGAGCCAACCGCATAACCACTTGTTTACTGCTGTAACATGCAAGTCAGCCGTTCTTACCCTTAGTGTCCGTTACATTCGCGGGGCAACTTTGAGACAACGTGGGGACATTGGGTTGGCGTTCCTTCGAAGTAGGGGTTTCGACAACAGCCTTATAAAGGGGTACAACATAAACATGCATGAGTCTGAGGCCAAGTAAGCCATGTTCACGGCTCACATAAACGAAGTTTGAAACGGTGCCAACAGAGAGCAGCGTGCTCTGTTAATGCGAATTGAATCCGTATGCGACTGATTGTTTCGAATTCTCGTTAAAATACGGCAACATATGGGAAAACGCCATCCAGATATACCGCGCGAAGATGATTCAGGCGAAACGGTAGCTAATTCGGCTGACTATCAGTGGAGAGAGAAGTTTCTTAGGTATAGCCTCATACTACCACCGATTCGTTCGTAACCTTCCAGTGACGGCTGTGAATATATGTGGACGTAGTTTTGACTGGTTGAGTAGGACATTTTGCGACTCTCCAATGCTAACATTTTCTTATTTCGCCAGTGGAGCTGGCGAGCTCATATTGGCTGGGCAGTGGTTTCCTGAGAAGATGAGGTGTGGAAGTAACTCTTTATCGCATACGCAAACAGATCCTGAAACAAGCAAGTAAAGAACTATTACATCTATAGGAAGGGGATGTTGGTAGTGACATTCGTTATAAGGCAGTATCATCACCACCTGATCGTTAAGAGGCTCACGGCACGTACACATCATCAGTCGTTAACGTTGCTGAGGAGTTTTTGCGACCGGATTAATAGGTTGCCCGTTGGCAAGAATAGTTGCAGGAGTCTGCGTTCGATTTTTACCATGACCCTGGACGACGGGATGGGAATGTGGATGCACTCTCCCGAGTACCCTCCCTGATCATTAGGATTTTACTGCATGTGCTATAAAACACGTGGCACCGGTCAGTTGGCGGAATAGAATGGAAGGACGAGGTAAGTTACAGGAGGGTTATCCTGAGTTGACATTGAAATGGGGGAGGGTGATGTGAGTGAGAGCAGACCGACGGGCGAAGAGCTTGCTGGTTGCTGTCGGCAGACTTAATGTTCGTCGGCCCTGTGGAAGAGTTGATGACAATTGGTGGCATCCCCTACATACGATATGGGCCCATATGTTGTTGTTACCCGAGAAAAGTGACTAGTGTGCTGAAGAATCTCAGCCGCACATCAGAACACGCAGGACAGAATAAATTGGAGTAAACAACACGAACAAGATTTAGTGGTCTCGTCAGTGAACCGATATCTCCCATTTTTGCCGCCCTCATCCATTCTGTGTCCGGTTTAAAAATCCAGCCTCACACCACAGATACTGTTACGATCAATGAAGGCTGTACACCCAAATGATATTTTTGGCGTCGACTTAATGGAGCTGCTATAAGTGACATGCCAACGTTAAATAGCATATCCTCTTGAGTGTAGATCATTTTTCAAAGTGTGCCAGAAGTGTGTTCTTTTCGGCCTTTGAGTTTGCTCTGGTTGTCAAAAAAATCTTCAGCAACTGGAACCTGCAGTCGAGGTGTTTGGGACAGTTAAACTGCACAAATGTTCCAACCATGACATTGCTACCATACATGAGCTTTGTTAGCTCATGACGACAGATAAGATACCAGTAACATGCTACCACCCGAAAAGAACTTGGCCGGTCGAGCGTAACAACCGTACGCTGAAGGGTCTGCTAAAAACTCCTGCAGAGGAAACTCTATAACGGGTTGAGACGTCCCCACAGTGAATGACAGCCTATCAGAATGCAGTGCAATCATCCACCACTAAACACCTGTCTTTGTGTGGACTGATAGAGAGCTTCGACTTTCGTCTGATTGATAAACACCTTGCTTTGAAGGACTGCCTATGCTAAACGCAGACTTCTTCATAGCCCTGTTATAAATCACGAACTGGTTGGCTGCCATTTAAACATAGCCCAAAGTCAAGAAATTAACCGGAGCTCCTTTGTCAGTTGGGGCAAGTTTCTGTTCATATACAGACGTCTCAGGCACTGGAATAACCGTTAAAATTCATCATGAATGAAAAGGTCTTTTGCTGCCAATAGGGCGTTCACTGATATGCTACGTTACATTCGAAGCACAGGTAGTTATCAGGGACCCGCGGTTGTACCCTTCAATCGGCTGAAGTTGGCTGAGACCTGAAGTGACACGGAGGTGCCAGCAAAGTTATCAGAGATTGCAGCAGAGTTTGGGATTCCCAAAGGCGTATCAGTGGCACCGGAACGGTGCCTCATTAACGAGGGTGTATTATAACGGGAAACCTAAATCACCACGACAAAGTAATGTCATCGTTGTTGTTGTTGTGAGGAAGGATAATCAGTATCACGTGTTACATAAACTTTCCCACTCGAACTGCGTCTTCCGCCTTCCAGCCTGGTTGTTATAGTAAAACAGAGAACAAACTCAGCAAGACGAATGGGTTAGTGGACTAGGAACAGAATTGGGAAGCAGCCACTGTCGAGGGTCCATTATCCTGACGCGCATTATCATGAAGACGAGTGCGATACTACTGAAACATTAAAAACACTACAGCACCAAGAGCCGCAGTTAACCCGAAATTTTGAGTGAAATTTCGGTGATGTCATTATGGTCTTGTTAATATTAGTTTTTGGTGCCCCGAACATTAAAACCTAGACACTTTTTCATTACTGAAAGTATCCATCTCCCCGATTTTATCCCATTAGGCTTTTGTTTGCTCCCACTACTTCCTCGCCTTAGGTATTCCTCTGATCACTTGCCGTCTGATAATGTTGACATTTATCATATTTGTTCACATATTATAAAGTGACATGTGCGAAGGCCATCAATAATGGCGGATTAAAGGTATCAAGTGTTCGTGGCCGATTCGGATGTCGCATGAATGTTCAAAACGGTATGCAGTTTCACAAGTAAGTAGACTGGTATCATTCCAATATACTTTGCTCACTTACCCAAAAAGCCATTAATTTGTAGGAACTGCCTCCTCAAGAAAATTTGTCCCCGTCCGCGCCTGTGCTCGTCCCGTTGTTTGCCACCCCCGATGAACAGAAACAGGATGCATTCACGTGGCTGTGGTAAAAACAGTTCTGGTTGAAACGCAGAAAACCTTATCCGACGTGAAGTCGGGCTCGAGCTCCCTGAATGGGTATTCGACAGTCATCTTTCCAAATTTGACGGCTATGCGTATGACAGTGGCTTCCACTGCCCAGATTGAGGGGGGCGCCATAAATGTGTGAGCCAGACATACTCTTGGAGGGAGGACATTTTTGCTGAGGACGGCTTCCGACCACCTCTTTCTCCAGGTGAGCACGCTGGAGCGGTGTTAAACACATCTGTCGCTCCAGATTTAACAACCCTGGTTCCAGCTAACAGACTTTTCATTAAAGCTATCAAGAAACCACTCGGCCTTCTTGTGACGTTTCTGATGGATATCACCACGGGAGAGTGTTGGAACAAAAGATTGAAATAATGACAACTCATGCTATTTCAAAGGGTGTCTCGCGGGATCAATTAATGCAAGGACAGCAGTGGCGCTCCCGGATTGATGGAGCAGGATGACGCGTCAAGGCTGACCTTCAACTCCAAGCTTAGGCAGGAGTCACAATCTTTGCTCGCAAGTAGAGACTTGTGTCCCCAAAGGGATCAACCTGGGCATCTACACTCACAACAGGGGTGGCTGCCGTAATCACCTTACGTGGCTAACCACCTGTGAATCTGTATGGATCTGAAGGAGTAGCCCCAAAGGTGGTACACACCACCACTTCACACATCCACCTCCGAATCCCACACCTGAGAATGTTCTATCAAAAAGTATTTTATTCCTAAGTCTCTCGAACCTATGAGTCTGCTTGGGTCACCATCTACATCCAGAAAGTCTCACACTTTACGCACCCCGACCGCGTCTTCGTCTGGTGGATTGGGACCATTTCCTGCTGAGTTTTGTTCCAGTATAAAACGACACTCAACTTTTCATGGATACAAAACTGAAAACACCCCTCCATTAGTTCAGAAGACTATAGTCCTTCAATGCCCACCGACCTTGGACTGAAAAAGCGGACGAATCATCTCGTAGAGATGCTCGTATACCCTCACGCTTCAGTTAGACGAGTGCTACTCTTTAGAAGGGCGTGTGAAACTATGTAGCCGTCTACCCACTCCCCATCGCTACTACGGCTGCTCTTTCGTGTTATTTCTCCTGCTGTTTCGTGTCATCTTCACCCAGCCAAATGAGAGACCTGCCCTCAAGTGTGTGTACGCTAAGTGTTTGGGCATTTTAAACGAACTACAAGAAATCAAACAATTGGTCCACGACGCTAACCTTCACAACGGTGCTCTATAAAGGACCTGGTTCTCTGAGAATATTAGCGACAACGAACTGCAAGCTCTTGGGCACCCACTAGACAGAACAGACTTCCCCTACGAACGTTGTGGAAGCTGTGCTGCATTCCCAAACCAGAAGACTTCGGCGATGACTGTCGGGGTGGATTTAATTCCTCAGAGAAATTCGGTGCACTCCCGTTTAACTTGAGGCTCCATAGTCGTGACACACTAATTGTCGGTGGAATGCGCCGTTCTCCGTCGTGCAATGCGTCCGACGACAATACTATTCTTGCCGCCATATACTGTCCTTTGTGTACTCAGTGTTTCTCCCATCTCATAATGGATGGCCTCAATGCACCGAAACTCAAGTGAGTGGGCACTTCCCGTGGAGATTTTGACCGGAGACTTTCGGGAACCTTGGAGTTGTTGGTCCGTGAGAAAGCATGAACACAACATACCGAACATCCAGGTCAGATACTCTCCCTTCTCGACCTAGTTGACAGAGAGATCGTCAAGCCACTAATGGCGCATAAAGGCCACTTTTTGTCAGCCTTTGATTTCATCCGGTATTGGATTCAAGAAGCTGCGAAAAGGATATCAGTCAGAAATTTCCAGAAGGCGGAATCCAAGTTGCCGTGGAGCATTTGAAGTAAAATGGTTTTCAGGAACGACTGGAAGGAACTGAATGACGAATTTTTAAAGGTTCCATCCACAGGTCTAAATAGAGATTTGTCTCTTGAAATCTATGAACATCCACTCCTTTTTGACCGCTTCCGCAGATCATACGTTCTCTTCTGACGTACGTTCTCGTCTATCCTTTAAACAGAGTCTAGCCTGCAAACAGGAGGGCTAGGAGCTTCTCGCGCTGCAACAAGTGAATGCAGTGGGAAATCAGCAAAAACAACCAATAGGTGCATGTAAAAGTCCTACTGAGAATCTGCAAAGATGAGCATTTTCTGTTTTACTACACGCACCGCCAGAGAAAATCACAGCTGCCAGCGCCTTCTTTATGGCTTTCTGACAGAGAAACCTTCTCCAACATCGAGTGGTTGCGAAGCGTCCAAGGAATACCATTCATCGGTCTGCGATGTGATTCTGCCGAATTGACACCCAGTTCTTTTGCGGAGAAAATACTTGACAGCAGACTTCTTTGTGCTCGGTGTTCAAGATGGCTTGCTCTACATCAATCCTGATAGTGCAATGGAACCAGGCGTGATCCATCCCAGGGCGCTCAAAGGAGCAGCCTTTGTTTGTTAATACCTCTCCATAATCCGTTTAAGCAGAAATTTCTGGCAAGCACCCTACCGGAAGCATGGAAAGAAGCCACTATCACACCTATATCCAAAAAAGGCTCCTGACACCTTTTGTAAGTTGTCGGCAGATCCGCCTTACCAACATTCCATGCAAGGTAATGGAGCGTCTGGTAAAGTTTTTCTTAAATGGTCATGTCTGTCATACCGAGTCTGACTTCTTCTTCGGAAGGCCATGCGCAACCAGTATGTCGGTCTTCATGGATAGCCATACAAGGGCCGAAGACACTGGCTGCATCTCTCATCTTGACTACCTTACGTTTGCCAGAGACTGGAATGTCTGTGGTCCCATTGCATCGCAGAAGAATCTTGACATTGTTAAATGTTGATCAGATGACTAGAATCCTCCTAACCAACAGCACACGTACATACACCTCACTCATTGAGCACTCCGGGAATTTATTAAAGATGAGCAATGCACAAATTGTAACAGATAATCGAGATATTGACCTCAAAAATTCTAAGAATTTGGCTTTTGTTCAGTTTCTTCCCCTCTCATCACCACTGGATGGCCAATAAAACGGGATTTGGGGTTCTCGGAGTGATTAAAAGAGCATCTCACTAGATTGGCAGACACGCCTTTCGAACGTATCACCGAATCTATATGAGATCACTGTTTGAGTATGCTTATCAAGTCGTACATACTGGATTGAGAATGAATATACTGGTCACTACATGTGTCGAGCGAATAGCCGTCAAAATGGCCACTGGTCTGAGACATTTCCTCTACTAGTCTCGATGTGGAATTCTTTATTTCCATCCACTTTGGTTTTGAAGACTTCGCGATGATCAACTCCTCACGTATTTTTCCGCAGCACGGAACTTGTGTAGCGATTCATCATTCCAGTAGCGGATAACAGTCGAAGAGATCACGACGACAAGTTGTACAAGCGCTAACCTCAGACCTATTTTAGACAACAGTTCTTTTACTACATGATTGAAAACTCCTGAAACGACCTTCTTATAGAAGCTGTTGGCCGTTCTTCTGTGGACCGTTTCAAAGTGTTAATAGAGTCCCATTAATTTGACGCATTGTTAGTTCAGTACTTAGCTTTTTTCTTTGCACTTGATGCAGCGCCTGAGAACGGCGCTACATTCTGTTTCTAATGACTGATTTTCATGTCCAGAAGGGTTCCCTGGATGTTGAAACGGACAAATTGATTAGATCCAGGAGACTTCGAGTTCCAGCTTTGAATCTATGTACAAATCACTGGATACCACTAACCCACAAAACACTATGATTCCCAAATGAACCCAACGGAAACGTTTTCAAACCCGCTGATATAGTGAGGCTAAGGAGCCACAAGTGCAAAATCTCGGTACCACGTAACAGATTGTTTTGTGCATGAGGTAGTTTTGCCCCTCGAGTCTGATGGATATAGGAAGCACTACCAGTGACTGTTGTTCTGGAAACACCTGTCTATATTTCCATGTAATAGTTTGAAGACTGGGTCATGCAAGATGGCTATTAGGACTTGCTGAGCTCAAACGGGATATAGTCAGCCGGTTACGAATAACGCGAAATCGACGTGAAAGAGAAACGACAGGCAAACATGCAGCGGGGCCGTAGGTTCGTTTGCGCGGGCGACTAGCCGGTACTCCTACCCGTTCAAACAAACATTTGAGCGCATGCAAAAGTTGGGAACAAACAGAGTACAAATGGTAATCCTAGCTTTAACACAGTTAGCAATAGACAAATAGGGTCGCTACAGACTCAGACACGTACATCTCCGAGTAACATCAGAGTTGTCATTGCTTTTTTCTCTTCATTCTTATCTTATTTTGTCTTTTTCCCCTACTCCAGACTCTTCTGCATTATCCCATTTTTATATAACAAAACGGGGCAACATCCGTAGGTGATGGACTGCCACAGCTGCTTCAACACTGAACATGAATTGCATACCTTCATTATTTTAGCGGTTCAGGAGAGCGAAACATATCACATTGTTACCATCATACTGCGAACGCGTCTGCTGTGAAACCACACATCATATGCCATCAATTAGCACGGTATTAACTAGAGGCTGGGATAATGTACGAGTATTTACTCCCAATACCACATGAAACCAGTGAAACCCGTGGGAAGTCTTGCTGGTGAGTGAAACTTTTAATAGCCTCTTGTTGGACACGATGCGTGTTCGTCTCGCATTTTTTGTCAAGTATACACTGCTCGTTTGGCATAGCCAAACAGTAGCTATATAATGATCCCATAAAGCGTTTGGCAATTGCTTCTTTTGAGGTCATCCTCCACAATAACACAAGTCAAACATTGCCTGGGTGTGCATCCAGCGCAGTTGACACGTTGCAATGTACCTTGGTTGTACGACTGGAGACACAAAACTCTCAGGAGCTTCTGCTTCCCACTTCTGTTACCACTCCATTGATTTCAAAGGTATTGACCTTCAATATCTTTTAATGCACTACTGGCATAACGACCTCGTTGTATCTGTACGTTTTGTCCGTGTTTGTAAAGGGGTCTGAGATGTTGGATTTCCAAGCCATCGGTAGATCACATGAGCAAACACATACAGGTTCATCGGAAGATATAACGGAAGAAAATTTATTGGATGGAAGAAAAATTCTGCCAGAGGACGTTCTACGACTTAAGAAAGCTACTAAAAGTTTCTCGTCGTTTCGTATCCAAAGCAATTGATATATTTCAGGGTTTCTATGCTCACCTGATAACAGCAAATACAATATCCAGTTTTTGAGCTTTTGCTTGCGGGATCTGGAATCAAACACAAAGCTTTTTGAAGTTCACCGACCCAACCCATTTACGGATGACAACTCGCTTTCGTCGTGTAAAATAACGTATTTGTTTATAATTTCATATCTAAGGTTCCACAGACACTGTAGAAACTTCGAACCGATGTGTGCGTTATAATTTTGCTCCCAACTTTCTCCGTTTAAGAATGGTTGGAGCGGCGTAAATCTTTAACATTATTCATAATTCCGAACATACCTTAGAGTTGAATTTTCAGTCGGCAGCAATCCGATTAAAGAATTCAAAATGATTGAGCGTCATTACTTCAAAGACAAGCTGCTCAAAAGCTTCGATTTCAACTTCGGATTTGTTATTCCGGACTCTGTCAACACAGTCGAGCATATATATGAACTTCCAAAGCTGACCAATAAAGAAAGTAAACAAACCCACTTAAAATTAACGCTTATACAGTAATGGACATGGTGAAAAACCCATATGAAACACATTCGGATAGTTTTTACTTCATTGATGGTGAATTGATTATGCACAACAAAGCTCTGTATGCATACAACGGATAGGCTTCCAGCCCCTACTTTTTCCATCATTCACGTGTATGCTACACTGTGTGTATGTTCGGAAGTCTGCTTTTGGTGGTTGGGGCTATTCCAGATCAACCGAATTTGGTTGTTGTCAGCGTCCCCTTTCCTCCAGATTTTTATTCCTTACTTCCGCGCCATTCGAGTTTCGGGGGTAATGGCTTCACCACTGTCGAAACCAGTTTTGCGAATAACGAATTAATGTGCAATCCGTTGAAGAAAACCGTGTAAAATTTTCTTTTTAAAATCCTGATCCCACAATGTTGTTTTGTTAACTCCAACAATAAAACACTTACTTGTTCTTGAGCCTCTTTCTTCACAGAGTCGGTGGTTTGAGACGTTAAGTAAAATGGTGGCTAATCGTGCTCACTGTCGTGCACATTTTCGTTGCTTGTCCAGGATGACTGTGAAACAAGTGCATTTAATGACGTGTGGCTGTGAAAGCCGCAAGGAAGCTGTTCTGAGTATGATGCTTTAGTTTCACTCACAATTCGGTTGTTTGTTTGCAAAGTGTAGGCACCTTTTTCTTATGTTTGCATATAGACGTAGCTATTTTCCGGCGGTCAGGGTCCCTCCACTTTGCTTTCTGTTTGCTTCCCTCTTCCTCCACAGGGTGTGCCTCTTCTTCGTGGTTGTATGGCAGCTAAGAATCAGTGTAAACCACTGGTTTACTGCTGTCTGTGATGATGATGAACCTCTTTCGTTGCGATAACGCTTTTGGAAATTTCCTTCGAGTTGATCCCTATTTGTCGTGTTTGCATTACGTAACCTTTGTTGTTATAGCCTCAACTGTTAGAAAGTTGAATTCCATTCTGATCAGCGGGCGCGACACGAGCATTTGCAGCTTGCTCACTGTTTTGAAACTATTATTTTAAGCGTTTGCAAACATTTCTATTTGATGAATCGGTGTTTGACACGCGGGGATGGACCCAGCAACCCGACGTTTTAGTATCGGTATGCTTCTTACGATGACACGCGGGCGTCAGCTTCTTTGAAGGGCAATTATAAGGAGGCTGTTCTGTATAAACACAGTGTCAGCACAGAAGTAATACAATATGAAAAGTTGCTCGTATTGCTGACGCGCTGCTTCTGCTGAGGAGCTAGCAATGCCATAAATGGCATCTTGTAGGAGACAGTAATCACATAGGCTATTCCAATGAATCACCACTCAAAGAAGGGAAAAGTTTATCTTGCAGCTCTTTGATATCTTCTCTTTTGAACAACACTACTGTGACGTTGTAGCTCAGTCAGATCTGAGACTAAAGATTTTTTCCGTTGGCCTTTCGGAATGTAAAGCTAAAGTAGGAATAAGGTCTTCGTGAAGTCTTCGATATTCTAGACGGCAAATATCGTTTTTTTAGACAAGACTCGTACGTAATGTTCTGAAGAACCACTGCGACTTTGATCGTAACACACTGTGTATCCTCTAGCACATTCATATTCTTAAAGCCAGAATACATTACTGAGTTGACGTACTCAAGCGACTGTCGGACCTAAACCCCATGAGAAGCCTTCTTGTCACTTCCAAGAAACGTCTGTTTTGTCACGCCCATTACGGCGAATCCTTTTTCGGCTGCTTTTTCTTGATGGAATGAGAGGGACAAACTAGACGACAGCCGTATATCGAGCTCTTCTTTAAGATTCACATTGACGGCACAAACCTGCTTGTGCGTGTTTTGGTACGAAGACATTATCAAAATTGCTGCCGAGAGACATGCGCACACACTTGGTCCTTTGTGGGAGGGCACCACTCCTTGGACCATGCATTCCGCTCAGCTTGCAGGGTGCTGGGATCATGGAATTTCCGGATTTAAGTTCTTCTCTATAGGGAATGAGGTGACTGGGAACCCTCTCCAGTGGGCCACTAGCGTAAATTGAAAATAAGAAAATTTAAAAATAATATTCAATGAAAATAAATAGCCCAAGGACTAATTGTTTTTTTTTTCGGATGTGACAAGTGCGACGGACAAGGGACCAGAGTCCGGTTGAACCTGAAAAGTTTCATAATTGAGAAATGAGAGTGTCTGGCGGTGGATTTCAACTCTCATGCCGTATGCCTTATCATTTGTTGAAGTGGGTCATGTAATACTTGGCCAACAGCCTTCTCAAAGTCGAAGAAAAGGCGTTTGATAAAGGAATGGAAAGAAATCTTATTGCTAAAAGGAAGCCTTTGTTGGACTTCTTGTAAGCGCGTTTCCGAGTGGTCACAGCTCGGGACCTTCTTTCGCGTCATAGTGACAACCTCTGCATACGTGCGGTGGGGCTGATGACTTGAATGCGACCAGACATTTACAAGACGAACTTGAACATCATATGTGGTACTTCCCGGCGCCACCACTTTGTTTGGTCGCAGCGTAAGACTTCTCCCTTGCTTAGAAGTAGTACTGAGGACATTTTCGGGTCATTGCATGCTCACGTGTCGTGTCGTGACAACGACCTTTACGAGGACCTTGTTGAGGAGACGTGTTTTCTGGCTGACATGGTGTTCAGACTTTTATTGTGCTAGGAGTTGGTTAGCATCGAACAGAGTTTAACCATTTGGTTACCTCGCACGATGGCCAATCCAGGATCACTCCATTCATTCTCTGCACGCGAATGATGGACGCCTTATGACGTTTTATGCACCCTTTTAGGGGTGATCTGAATCAGACTATACTGTATAGTCCAAGTGCCATCATACCTGTCGTCTGTTCGGAAGCAAGGCACACTGGTACAAACAACCTGAGGGACCCGGAAAAGGGGCTTTTATGGAATGGCGGCTTCAAAAACGATTGTCTTACCGTCGGACGCTTCCAGTAAACAATCTTCTGAGACTTCATCTGGGTTACAAATACTCAAATCTTCAATGCACTATGTGTTAGGAACCTCAAAAAACGGTGTATGAGGCTCGAGATGTGTTACGAGCTTCGTTTCACAGAGCGAAGCATACATATCTCTCTCCACTAACCTTATCCCGGGACGGGCTTCCGACACGAGGAGTTTGGTGTTTCAGTTCACCTGTACTTGAGATAAGTTCATCTAGGCTAACTATTTTAGAGTGGATTACGATTACGCCTTTTTTAACCGTGGTCTTTTGACGGTTTTCAATTCAGCGTTGGTAATGTAACATCAGATAATGGGGTTCACAGTAACCAGCATTTGCTTAATCAGCATCAAGAGGTCACTTTGTTGAGGAAGTTTCCCGTTGTGTCGGGCGAGTGCCGCTTCCACTTCGATCTTTGTGAACTTCTACCGCATCTCACTGCCCATTCCAAAAGTTTTATAACTTCCCTGGCGACTGCCAAAGGTAAGATCTTGGGTGGATTTTATCTGCCTTATCTCTTGCTGCTTAATGGCTGTAGAATTCATTGTCTGATTCTATGAGCTTTCAAACCGCAGGAATTCTATCTTCAGTGGCTTGGTGATTCTTGTCTCGGAGTCAGTGACCATCGTTTGCAGGTTGTCCTAAACTACATCAAAGCCTGATCAGAAGGTACTTTGGCTCGAGCCGCCGCTCACCTCGACAATAACATGGAATATCCTGGGAGGCACATTCACTAGAAGGGTTAAAAGTCGTTTGAAGACAAGCGGAGAAAATAGAAATGGTATGAGTAAGAGTACACACTGACTGCGACACACTGCTATCACGGATAGCGCTCTTAGCCAGCGATTTGAGTGATCATGAGGACCCCAGGCAGGCAGGTGACACTTACCCACCTCACTCAGTGGAACTTCGTGATCACGCTGTTGCTCGGCCATCTGGAGGTTCCACCCAACTGTTGATAGTCTCAGTGTATAATACCCAGTGCGATAAACGTTCGGCTGGCATGCGGAGTACGTGGCCTAACCATCTCATGCTATGCACCCTAATTAGATGATCAGTTGATCTTGCATCGCGAGCGTTCCAAAGTACGCGCCGGCTAAAGGCCATGTTGCTCATATGATCAGTTCACTTGATGTAGACTAATTTGCGCAGTCAGCTTTGGTCAAACACAAGTCTTTTGGCGTCTTCGTTGCTAACAGGCGACATTTCCGAACCATAGAGCAAAGCGGAACGTACAGAAACGTTGTATACACCCTTCTTTCCCCCGACAATCGAACGACTTTCCTACATCAGAGACGACGTAGGTTAGCAAAGGCAACCTATTTCTTTCCAATCCTGACTGGTGTTTCATCAGCACCGTTAAAATTCGGCGGGACAACGTTACTCAAGTATGTGAATATGTCCACAGTTTAGATCGGATCGCCTGCATTGAAGAAGGTGGAATTGGAAAATTCCCAGCCTTGAAGCAGCAATTTACACTTTAAAGGCGCGAAGGGTATTCGATACAAACCAACCAGGCCACTCACTCTGTTCAGCGTAGTCTGCATGTGTTCAGCAGAAGGGCTAAGTAAGGCAGTTTCATCCGCAGTTTTTTGTTGGTCAACGTAGCGACAAGAAGAAGTTTAACAATAAGCTCAATGGATTTCTCAAGCGCGCCCCACACACTGAAGGTGGAAGTCGGACACTCTTAACGAACAACACTAGAAGTGATGAACACCCGAGATAGTTGTTTATAAACCCCTGTCCTGTTTACAGATTGGACATACAGTGATCTCAACAGACTCGCGTATTCCCCTTGCGAAGAACGCAATTCCAGGAAACGTTACGAGCAACCTAGTCGAAGACAATCTTTAGACCTAAAGTGACCATAGCCGTCGGTTGACGATTCTCGAAGGTCCTTCGTTGGATAGGAATGTGATGAACATGTCCTCTACCGGACCGGAATCCTGCCTGTTCACGTAGCCGACCTTCTTTGGGCTTAGTGAGGGGACGTAATATGACGCCAGTAAGTATCTTGGACATAACGGACACTAGACTGATGCCTCTGTGGTTGTTACACAGACGTCGAGCTCCTTTGTAGGGGGATTACTGTTGATAAGCGTCCGTTACGAGGTACCTGTTCGGTTTCTTAGACCGTCTGAAGAAGTTCCTTCAATTCTGGTATCAACCTCTTCTCCTCATCTTTAAACAGAGAGAGAGAGAAGACATGGTCCAGGAGCCTTGTTGCGTTTCAATACCTTAAGCTCTAGGGCTACTTCCACTTCTGATGGGGAGCCGTTCGGAACACAATAACTGACAATTTGTGTCCCATCGCCTGTATGGTAAATTTGACACTTGCTAAACCGTTCATTTCACCTGTCTAGCTGGCGCGACTGGCTGGTGATAAGCGAACCATCCTTCCCACATATGGCCTCACTTACACCGACTCAACGATCAATACAACCATGGATCAGGGTAAATGACTTTCTGTTATCCCCAGATAAAAGGTGTCGCTCCATCACCTTCGACTGTCTGACCAAATGGTGCTCAAGGGCCCGTGCACAAGTTTTCCGTCAGCTAGTGTTTTAGTTCTCGACTGTCGTCGTCTTACTCAGAAGCAGATGGAATCGATCGACCGCTTTACTCAGGTTTTATTGACATGGCAGAAATCTACCCCTGTCGCAACTGCACAGCTCCTTCTGAACGGTACTCTTTGCGGCATGCTTTCACAGTTGCTGAGACTTGTTCTCAGTGTTCATTAGTTCCTCTCACCTGACTTCATCTGGCAGTTTGTTCTTCAATACCTCTCCGTAAGTGTTCGTTACACTCTCCCTGCTCGAATGCTTGTTAGGTACTTTGCATTCACGAGTGTATGACCGGTGAGCAAATGACGAAATAGAACGGGGATGCATAAAAGCATGGTCTGAGTCCGGCTGGTTGCTCCAGAATGCACGACAGTCTTCAATTGAGTGACACCATCTGTAACTGACTGCCATGTGATATAGTTTTATCCATGACTGTGGATAACAAAGCAGTCTCCATGTCACGCGATGCCTCTTTCTGTGTTGTGAAGCGGTGCTCGAAATATAGAGACCGTGCAGTACGTACAGTTACAACAGCCTTTCTCCGTTGTCGGTGCGTTGTGCCTGGGCACTAAGCCTATCATCCAGCTGCCTTTTTTTCGAAAAAAGACGACTGAGCTGAGCATTAAAATCGCCAGCTAGTGTGATGATCTCAGAGTGTACTTCAGAATTTCAACACCCATCGTTGAACGCATAATTGGTAGCATCTAACCAACTATCCGCTAAGGTGTAGGCGTCGACAGAAACTCTGAGAGAAACTGGCTCATATCGACAGTTATCCTGAAGTTAACCCAAGTGAATAACGGCGCTAACTTTGTAGATCAGCGATTCTGACACACGACAAACACCAGGCCTTAAGCTTTAGAAAGTGTTCGCCGAAGTAACTGGCTAAAATGTGCGGCGGAGAGAGCGGACATTGAAATTGCTAATACTCACCAGTTGTCTTAGCTTTGGAAAACAATTGTCCTCCGATGGTACAAGGAAATCGAAAAATTTGGGGATCAAAATGGAAGGTTATACTGAATAAGTAAAATAATCGCTTCGAGAACGGTAATTTCCGGTCGTTTGTTCAGTGGGAGGTGGTTTACTTTAAGGACCCCGCTCTGTGTCTCTTACCTAAAAGTTTGGCTAGTGAGACAACAGGAGATAGGGTTTTCTTGAGGAGCTCTCGCGGGAACCAGTGACTCAAGAGTTTGACTCATTTAACAGTAACGATCTTATCTAGCGTCGAATTCCGATAACTGTTTAAATAGCACTAAAGAACCAAATGGTGGGGGAGAACGTGCCGCAACATGAGAATCAGAAGCTGTGTTGGGCAAAGTAGGGATAATGAACTTTGCGGATAATGGTGATCACTGCTACGCGCACTGGATTTATTCGGAGCTATATGAAGCCTTCAAGTTGAACCGATTGTTTCGGCGGAATATGATAATACGCCGGCGGTCACAATTAGTCGCCGGGTGATCGGAGTGCTCTTTGAGAATATCTTTTCTAACACCCTTCTTCGTTACTCGGGAGACAGCAGTGCCTCAGTTATAGAAGCAGTTATGCTCCATACTCGCCGCATCTTCCTGATCACGTTATCAATCCCACGCAGCTAGTGGTGTGACAAACAGCCGGTGTCAGCACATCTGTTTTTCGTCTAACTGCTCCACTTTGGCTTGCTTGCGGAGATTTCACCCGGTAGGACCGAAGCACTAGTCAGCATAACCGTCTGACAGCCTGACCATCACGATACGGTATCACATGTCAGAGCAGGTTGTCTTGCTTGGGTTCTTTTCCACGACATAAATTCGAAAATATATTTACAAAACTGCATATGATACAGGAAGATCCGAGGTAGGTTTTTTCTGATGACTTGCTGACCCACTGTAATTCTGGTGCGGTTGGTATGGAAACATTGTGGGATCGAGTGAACCAAGACAACGAATCGAGAACAACACAGTGAGCTGACAAGTGGTATTTCCTCGATACACGAAGTCAACATGCGGGAAAACGAACAATTAGACGAAGCGATAATACAGTGGCACAGTAAGACAGCGCACGGCGTGAGTCGTACGTTCGAATGCGCGGGGTATCCGTTGGCATTCCTACTCGCTCAAATACGTTTCCAGGCACGTACGAAGGTTAGCAACAAAAGGAGTACAAATGACAATCGAAGTTTTAGTATACTCATCAGTACATAACGAAGTTCGGTAAGCAAAGTGCCATGATGCTTACTACGAACCAGTTAAGTGAACCTCCTGGACGGATACATGAACGTGCAATTCATGCGATCGTCATTGTTAACGAATGTTCAGGCTCTACATATCAATATGTGCTCGTTAGAGATAAATAGTGAGTCGATTTATCGCTACGTCGTGGTTAGAACACAATTCATGGTAGAATAATCACATACGCACCTTTAAATATATATGAAATAGCTGGGTCAAACTAGCCGTCACTTTCCACCATAAGTCTGAGTTGGTGCCAAAAAGCCAATAAAACCATTATGCTCGAGAATCACCAAATTCAGGCCGGATACACATTACCCGTGTAATTTTCGATTTTAAATCCAGCAACCCGATTGACGAAACATCCACCACAGAGTACTTAAGCAGCATAGAGTCGTTAAGTGACAGGTGAACTAATGCGTCTCAACAGTTCACACAAAAACCTAATTCGGCAACGTAGAACTTATAAAGGACAAACGTATCTAAGACCAATAAAGGCTACTATGAAGAGGCGATACAAAGCAATGATATGGAACGAACTTATCAAGAACGGAGGGGTGTAATAACGAGTTATTGAAACCGTCCAACTTAATATTACCATGTGAAGTGTGGAAGGCAATGGAAACAAAGACTTAGTGCTTTGGCCCCGTGCATTGTTATCAACCCTGACAGGTAGAATGTAGATAGAAAGTCATGCGATAATCGGGGTGAGTAGTGATGTTTAACTCCGGAAAGGGAGCGAACAAATTAACAGCTTGAATAAATTAGGTGTAGACTGAAAATCAGAGTATCAAAAATGTGCAATGAAGTGAGACTATCAAAAGTATCTATTACGGTCACTACATTTTGAAGAACAACTCGTTTCACCGTTAGACTATTCTAGAAGTATTAGAAATGTTGTCCGCGTGTGGGAATGTGAACAGTGTTACTTTCGGAATCAGGTTACAAGCTCGCCGTTTTTTAACCGTGGTTCAAAGTGGTAAAATAGCCTAAGTGTTTTGAACAACCGTGTGCCAACAATTATCACCACAATTGAAAGGAAGTGCCTGGGATTTTTAGCAGTAATTGTTGTTACTTGCAAGGTGCACACAATTCTTATATCTTCGATGCGTACAATTTAGTAGAATAGTGTGAGTGGTAGAGCTCATTTTTCTGTTAACTGCAAACAAGTGACAAAAACTAATGAGTATTGGCTTTTAACTGTCACATCTTCATGGGTGTGTTTCAGAAACTAGGTCTGATTCGAAACTGTATTGTTCCAGTGCTAGAGATTCCAGACCATTCTTGTATTATTGGTATTTCAGATGGGTTGAAATGGTGATAAACGATTAGTAGGCACAATTTTCTCGTTGCTTATTGTCAGTTGCTCTGTTGCACTTTCGTCTATTTACGCTACACGGCTGCTACCTTGATGTCGACAAAACGTTAAAGTGTTGATGGTTTATTATGTCACTATAAAAAAACTCTGTTTCCAACTCTGACGCACCCTCCCATCTTACATGAATGATGTAAATCCGCATGATATATATAGAATTCGTAGTGTAGTGAGGACAGACGATCGCACTATACTACTTGCACCACCACTACTCAGTAGCGAGACAACGGCATGGATCGAAATGGCAGCGGGACAAATACGGCAGAGATACGACAAGGATCATTGGAAGGCAGCATCACATGGAATGGCTTTTGCTTCATGAGGGAACTGAGACTTGGTGTCCAAAGCGACCGGAACATCCTCAGATGAGTGTTTTTGTTCGTAGTCAGGTTGAGACGCATAACTCGTGTATTGGTTCTCCAAAATATACAGCCTCTGTGCCATCCGCCTCCTCAGTTCACCACGTTGGGAAAAAATCAGTCACAGGGATCAGTCCAACTAGTTCTGTGTTTTTTACTGGTCGATTTGGTTTATTCTGCGATTGTTTATTTTAACTGAATGAATATTCGTTATTTTGAATGGCAACGAGCACACCTGATGTGGTTGTTTGGAAACTTTGTTTCACTGCTGCTGGTACACGTTAAGCGACTGAGGTGAATGTTAAAATATTTACAGATCACAACTGAAATAGTGATTCTGTGTTGAACTGAGGCTGAATCGGAGAGTGGGTTTTAGCCGATAAAACTGGCAGATCCAATACACTTGTGAGTGGGGAGAAAGTACACAAATGAATGCTTTTAAAGTTTTTTTTTACTCATTTTTACATATAGCATTTGAGGCTATGCTAGTGTTAGTGACTTATTGCTGTGTCTCACATTTTGAACTATATTGTAAAATACACTCGCCGTTTGCATGGGTTCGGTTATCCTGTGCGGTAGTTTACCCTCCTTTTCGACTAGGTGAAAAGCATCAATTGCTAAGTATTGTGTTTTCGTCATTTATTTTTCTCACTGCTTCCTGTTTACATACGAGTAATTTCAGCCTATTGACAACTTGAACAAAATGACGTTTTGCATATAGAATGTCCACTTTGACCGGCAGTAGCTTGTGAATTTATGACCGAGACTGAACACGAAACAGCAGCCAACTTGCAAGTATAGTATTTTCCGGACGACCTGTCAACGAAATTTTGATCGATGCCATCGGCGAAGAACGTATTAAAAATACTGCCTGCCACGTATGAATGAAAATGTATTTAACTTTTTTGTGATGGTCTTGAACAATTTAATGCGATTAGCCGTTCAGTAACAATATTTGTCAAAAGAACGTTTCGTGCTCTCTGAACACGTACATAAAGCTAGTTCATAATGGAACTAGGAAGAACTGAAGATACGGGATCGGGGCGACCATGCAATCCCACATATGAGTGCTACGAGCAATTCTTCCTTGTTGCATTATATCGATCTACCTAGATAGGTGGAGTATCAACAAGAGTTATTTAAAATCAAAAAGAGAATGACGTAACTGATGGATAATGTATCACCGAGTTGTAATTGTCTTCAACCAAACTCGGAGTACAGTGACTGGGTCCATCTTGTGGTCTGTCGATAGCAAATAGTGAATTATCGAGAAGAAAGGATTTTTGCTTTATGCGTGGCTATGAGATGTCAAGACTTACAATCGTTTTTGAGTGTGTTCCTTATCCGTACATCCCTTCCCATGTGACACATCCCGAAACTGCATGAAACGTGACACGTGATCTGGTTGGATCCCTCTGGTTTGTATTTTTCGCTTGTTATTGTTTTCTGAATCATGTGAATTTGGACAGCCTGACGGATTGGTCAATTAAATAAGTCCAAGTACTGCTTAAATTTCATAACTAACACACTTTCCGCAATCGGCACCTCTGCTGAAGCACTTTTTTCGTCACCTTTATAAAACAGTTACGCTTATTCGAAGCTATGTAAACGAGTACGGTTTTTGTCTGCTTGTTGCTGTTACGCTGTTGACAAATATTCTTAATATTTATGGGCACAACGTAACCACTTTGTAGGACTCCGGCGATCACTAACTATATTGGATGACTTGACGTCATCTTGTGAATTGCACGGCGTATATGTTTCAGTTCAGTTCAGTTGTCCGCATCGATACTATTAAGGGCGACTGTGTTTTTCATGGGTTCAGCTAGACTGGAGCCAGATCATTACGAATTAGGTTCTCATATCCCTTCTGCTAACGGGCAAATGTACCTAAGCGCATAGATTGGTCATACATTATTTATCGCTAAGGGACTCGTCGTTACTTGTCCGCAAAGTAGACGATATTCGGCTGGATTTGTTCACATGCAAGATTGTATATACTGCCGTGGCAAGTACCAGTGAGCTCACTTACCAGGCGGTTATATTGAAGAATTGCTTGCATACGCGTTTACATATCATGAGGGAAGTTTATTTGCTGCAAGTGAAAATCCTTCAGATTATCTGGTTACACAGTCTTTATATTGAGATCTTCGATTTTGTTATACCATATTTATTTTGTTTAACGTTATGAAGTGTTGTAACATCAAAATAACTTTTAGTAAACTTATTATTAGTAAACAGATGACATTTATCATATTTCAACCACTGATTCACCGTTGTCACTTATGATGTACTTTGATGCATTAACATTTAGTGGCGTATTAATTGTGATGGTAACCGACGAAACGACAAACAAGTTCGTATACATTCTGTGTCGTTCATCTGTTTGCACAATTACATTTCGCTGGTTCAGTTCTTCTCCTTTACTCTTCTCAAATGTGTGACATAAACAAAACGATCATGTAGCCCAAACTACCCGCAACGTTTGATGCGTACTCATTATTCACAAACCTTCTGATGGATAGTGTAATTTCCATCGTCCGCGATGTTACATCGTTTGAAACCACTGGTTTCGCTAAGTGACCTCTGCAACCGTCTTTGTTGATCTCAACTGCGTACCTTCTTTTTGTTCATGAAACTCACCATCGGTAACTTGGTGAGATCCCAACAGACCAAAGGTCGTCTTCACAGTATGCCCATTTACTGACAGTACGTTGAAAGCGTTTCACTCGTAGTCATTCAGTCATTTAAATATTTGCGCTTCATGTAAACGTGAGTGCCTAGTTACAAACATTGAACTATTGAATTGTTTAGAAATGTATCCACTTAATCAGTCGCTCACCGTGCAATTCACAAGGTTTTAGGACAGGTTGCTGGCGCGACACCTATCGGTAATCCACAATTCACTACTTTCGTAACAACAGGAATTATCAGAATGGTGTTTCACAGGTTGAGAACAACAGTTGTTGTGACCGACTCAGCGAACAGACTGATGTCTTGTTCCACATATTTTTCGTTACCAGCTATCCCATTCGACATACAGATACGTATACGCAACCCAAAACAAAGGCAGTCCTTGGTTGTAATATTCTGCAACTGCTCAACGTTTAAACACAGTAGTGTAATAAAGGTAATTAAACAAAGCCCCGATGCTGTGCTGAGCCTGACCTATAACGTCGTTGCTGTCGAATTTCGTGCTTTCTTTTGAAGTGGGCTAATCGAAAATTTTAAGTGAATGTGAAGGCTCCGATCAAGTGTGAGTGGTGTTCAATCTGCAATAATCCAAATCACCAAACTTGCCAAACACCTACAAAAATACTCATTTGTTTCATTGAAGACAGTGATTTCAATCTAACTGAGAAGTTCTGATCACAGGATTAACGATCACATTGAACGGAGCGATTTTGTTTACTGACCTTACAAAACGATCAGAAAAGTAGAACACTGTTTACGCAAGGTTGTGGTTGAGAGTTTGGGTATGATCATTAGGTAGCCATACTTACACACCTCCTGGTCTTATGCCTTCGTGTTTACACTGGACATGTGGTGTGTGGGTGGAACCCGCAAGTGGTGCGACGCAAGCCAATTGCAGTGATGGTTAAGCAAAGGCACCCTTTGGCTTCGGTCACTGTGACGGACTAATCCGAATCGGATGCCCCCAACCAACCATAATCATTAGGTCATGCCTATTGTGGGGTTGCTGGCGTTGTGCCTAACATACTAGTCCCACAAACACGAGGGCTAGAATGCAAGTTCCCGGAGGGACGAGGATAAGCATAACCGATGTGCTTTAATACGAACAAAATTTGAGTCTGGTGTTTTTTCTTTTGAAGTGGGCCAGCCTAGAGAATTATTTGAGTGCGGAGGATGTGATCAAATGTGAATGTTGTTCAGTTTGAAATAGAACGAAATTCTACCACAAAAATATATTATATTATCCTTATGTTCTTCTTCGAAATTATGCAAGGGGTCAATTACTATGATGTAGGATAATTCCGACCTACCATATTAATCGATTAACTTCGTGTGATACTACTAAACACCTGTTAGATACTGGCCACCGTTTGCATTAGAACTTTTCACCAACCCTAATTAAAAACTTACAAAAACTGTGTGTTGTTCAAACTAGCGGAAACCCAACTGAGTCGAGATCAACAGTTACAATTACATGCTCAGAATCTACTCAATATTAGGTTGAAATAGTTGTGGATGAATAAGGCATTTAAGAGGAGAGGTACCCATTTTTGTTTCTGTTGTATACGTTTTCTTGAATTGTGTTTTACTAGTTTCACAATTTGGGCAACTGAGTATCCTGTTGGAAATTGTTCAATCTAAAAACATGCATGTCCTTCAAACGAATTTGTGTTTACATTCATCATGAACATCAAAATGGCCGGAAATGTGTATTTTACCACAGTTTTATTCTACATTTTGTCTTAACTGAACTCAAACACACTGGTCTTGGTTATAAGAAACAGGTAGAGGAAAATCACTGGCGGGATGTCGCGGCATACTCATCCGCGAATTACTCCATTGCCCCGTATACACTATATTTCGTCGAACATTCTCAGCCGCAACGTTTCCTTAATGGTTCATCAAGTACCTACCTATGCCTGTTCGTCTCCAAGAAAAGTTGTCTGTCCATACTCAAAGCACGCTGACACTCATTTACTTGCTGTTGTACATCAGAATACCTTAGGTTCATGTCGAACAATCGTTCGGAAAAACAAGAGAGCTCCATCCGACCTGCTGAGGAAATGGGTTGAGAGAATCGGTAACAAACGCAGCGGTCGCCCATCTGGCAAGCAAAACCACCCAAATTAGCTCGACCGAACCCTTCATGGTCGTCTGCCAATATCCGTTCAGTCAATAGGTGTCAGTCCAACAACGATGTCTGGCAACAATTGAAGCGATTGCAACTGGGTTACAAAAGTGAAAGCTGTGCGCACTAAACAGTGTCATTCGAGCCCTCAACCTCTCATGGTCGGCCATCACTTCATCACCTATTCACCACCCACAAGTGACAAGTTGACTGTGGATAAACGAATTAAAAACCACAGCCTAAACTTAGTGGCACAAAATGTACCCGTAATCTGAAGGTATTGATGCTAAAAAATGTACACACCTGACACGTAAATAGTAGTATATCGAAAGTAATAGAATAATAAATTGGATAATAAGGTGTTCGGACCTACAGAAATCTTGATACCACAGTATGAATGAATTTGACAATCCTGAGTCAGCTGTTGCATACAGCCACAGATTTAATCAACATTCAAAACGTGGCGAACAAGCTCGTGCTCGGTGTGTCTTCTTCAGGCCAAACACAACAATAAATATGAAATTAGTTGTCAAGTCAGGATTTTGCGGAACCTAATACAGTGTGAATCTGGTGTCAGTTGGAGATTACGGACATGGCTACTATGGTAGAGTATCAACTGTTCCAACCACACTAGGCTATGGTAAGTTCAGTGCTTGAACGAAAGACTTCTGAACACACAGATTAGGGTTTCGCAATCTGATTCCGATCGCCTCCGTTTTTACAGTACCGATTGTTCTATCAATCATGTTATGCTTGTTTTTTCTATCACGCCCAGGAAAATATTTGCTAGGAATGAGCCTGGTGGCTGGCCCGTTGCAACGCCATTCCCTTGGCGATAGAGTTTCCTACCAAACTGAAAATGTATGTCCTGCGTGCAAACAAAAAAGAGTACTTGAGTTGCTCCTCCGGCATTTCAAACTGCATATCATTTGAATGGATGTAATCAGGCTTAACATCAATTATCTATCTGAGTGACACGTTTGTGGACAGTGAGCGCATATCCAGAGATAACATGTTCCTATTATCAATAGTCTGACTTTTATAGATCAGTTAAACGTGTCGGGTTAAGATGGCACCTACACACTATTGGACTCTGCGCGGAATTAGTATTTAACACATGTATTTATATATCGATTTGATGATCAGATATATTACCCATTTTGTATTCTTGGTAAACAACGGATACCCAGACCGAGTTATCGTCACCAACCGGAGATACCCAACCCGGCTAACCCATGGCTCTCAAGGACCGCCACAGTGGCAACACAATCTATATAGGATAGATAACTGCACCAAACTAGTTTATTTTCAGTAAGCCGTAGCACGCTTCATCTTGAGTTCCTGAATAACAAACTGAGAGCTTGGGGAACAGGCATTCTCCACTCAGATGTAAACCTGTGGATGGCGATTGCTTGTGCTGGTAACTCTGCGTCATCACTTCCAATTTTACCTAAACCCACCTTAGAATATGCTCATCGACCTAGGTTCTTAGTGGGCCATTTGTTCTCCTAATGTGACGTTCTCTACAGCAGCACAGAAATGTACGTTACAGGAGTTGTGACCGGGTTTTCCTGGTTGCATTTCTTAACCGACACAAGAAATGACGTTTTGAGCAGTATTACACGCCTTTAGGCGGCGCAGTGTGCTTTTGAGTTAGTGATGTTTAGGCGTTGTTTCAGTGGTTAGGCCAACTTACCACTTGTCCACTACAGTTCAATCCATCCAATTTTAACGGTGTCCTGTCATCCTACGTTGAGTAGTGCCCGAAGATGCACGCATACTTTCGCATGGCGCACCAAGTTCCTTAAATAACTGTCTATAATACGCTGAACCGTTTTTGCAGAATTTTCATGTTGTCACTTCCAATGGTAACACGAAAAACCTAACGAAAAGCCTCGAAGACCCCATTTCTGAAAAGACTCCCGACAAACACTGGTAGGTTTGTCAACGTATTATTTCAAGTTGCGTAGATTCGGTTGACACCGTGAGAACTATTGATTACATTAGTACTACCAGCACCACAGAATAGGTGGTTCGAAGTCGATATAAACAATCAGTTTGAAAACTTCTACGTTAATTTCAACGTCTACATTCTACGTCCCTGAAAAATTAAAACCGCCGGACGATTCAAAAACCCCTTCATATCCAATGCATTCCACTTTACCGACATAGCTGTGAACGAATCAAGATTTAGTAACCTGCAAAATGGATTGAGTATTTGGTATGGTAGCTATCGATAAAGTGATCACGTTAATGGGATAAAATTCTTAGTCATTGGTGAGAAAAAAGTTGCCTTGACTCTGAAGTGGGACGAGATCCTGAAAATTGAGACTTTCATGGAAACACTTTTTAAACCGGAGTAAGAAGACAGATTATCAGCTGAAAGATGAAAGATACTTAGATCGACTGCTTGCCACACACACAAGACCTTCAGGTGGACTATCCGAAACAGGAACTCATTACTCAGCTGATCGATTAATCAGACTTTGTGAAGGAGCTCAAGGTATCTTTCAGAATGAATTCAAACTGATCATGTCACACATTTTTGCCCAACTATGTACGATACTCAGGATGTTATACAGCGGAGCGGTGGTAGATACCACGCTTTCGTTTGAATATCTGTTGTTCAATAGGTGCCATTTGAGCGACTAACGCTGAAAAGCAAATTAGTTGCGTAAATGTCCAGAGGGGTTATAGAGCGACCGCAGTATCTTTTACCACACCAAGTCCGTACAGCCAGTCGACGACAACAGAACATGATTAGCTCAAAATCACGACAATTGAGGCGTCAAATTGTCAGATAGTGACAGTTGTGTTCCTTAATCGCCAACCTCCCAATGACAGTGATTCGCTCACGGTTTATTAAATGCTCACTTACGAATGCCTGCTTAAAACACTAATGGCCTGAAAAGGTTTAAAGTTTCCTGTACACTGGTTGACTGGATTTCGTATGGTAACACGTCTTCAGCTAATAACAAGCCAACTGTAAAAGAGAGTAATTCAGCGTTATACAGCTCGACAAAATAAAGAATGTTAAGATGGGTACCAAACACAATTTTAGTCTAACGAACGCGATTATTTCATCCATTGTAGTCATCAAAACTAGGACGATCCAGTCTCGATGATTCGTAACCGTTGAAATGCGTTCGACCGAATTACACAGTCCAAAGTTTTGCGCATACATGAAATTTTTCGTGTATTTGGAATTCTACTACAAGCGATCTGTTCATTATGCTCCCCTTAATTAACACTCACATTTAACGTAACTCATTTGTAGCCTCAAATCTGCACTATATATTTTCAGACTATGCGGTTAACTGCTCTGGAGTCTTTAACTTAGAAATTTACCAGTCAAACGTCAGGATATCGAGAATATTGTGCGTTTTGTTCTCATGACCACTTATGTGTAGTCTTCAGTTGCAAAACTGGGTAACTCTCTGTTGGTTTGGACAAAACACATTTCAACCCTGTGGCTGATGGTGTGCTCTGATTACAGTCAAAGGAGCTGGGATCGACTGTGATGTATGACGTTTCATAATTACTTATTTAAAATATCCATCAAAGACAGTTCAGCCTTCGTTTGCACAGTTCTACCCCCTCCGTAGCATTTGTGAGGGGAAAATGTTCGATAATCTTCTGAAAATTGAGAATGGGAACATGAAAGTTACCAACAAAACGGGCTGGCAAAGTTGCAAGCCCAGCAGAACGAGTATTTGGGCGGAGTGGAAACGGATTGGGGAAGAGTGCCGATGTACTTTAAGCTTGTTTGGTAGAAGGACAGGGATAAGGTGCTCTTTTTGAAATACTCTCAGTTGCAGCTGTGGGATCGAGTGTGTAGGAAATGCACCGGGCACATGCTTCAGGGTTCGGTTGCATGACTAAATGATTGGGACGAAATTTTACGATGCGTGTCGATGTAGACCGGCTTGAGACGATCGTTATTCACAGTAACATTTTCTCCGTAACGTTCGATGATGGAAACCTTGTCCGCTCGTGAGATCACTTTAGATGGACTATCGTAAGGCGATCGAAGTGGGTGCCGAACTGCATCACAACGAGCGAAAACATGAGTGCAAGTTACCAAGTCCATGTTGGGTTGTTGAGGCCAGGAATGTTCTCGTGTCGGAGTGGCATGGAGTGCTTCAATATGGGATTTGAGGCGGCCCACGCAGCTCGTCAGATCCAGTGCAGCTTTTATGCTTTGAGTGAAAGGATCACCTGGGAGACGAAGTGTCTTTCCATATATTAATTTAGCGTTGGAACATCATATATCTTCCTCTAGGACGGATGTGAGGCTCAATAAAGTAAGTAGGAAGCACTCTGTTCAACTCTGTGTCGACTGGGCCATGACCGATATTTCAACTGTCCGTGGAAACGTTCAATCCCATTAGTAGCAGGGTGGTATGCAGCTGTCCTTGTGTGTTCACAACCCAACAGACGGGTTAAACCGAGGGAGAGGGCTGACTGGAACTGCGAACCCAGTTCTTTAGTGACGAACAATAGGACACCAAAATTGACAACCAAATATTCGAGGAATGTTTTGACGACTGTCTCAAACGATCGCTAAGGGGAAAGGCAACAGGCCATCGCGTAAGTTTGTCGAAGCATGTAAACAGGAACTTCCTTTCATTTGATGGGGGTAGTAGGCAAACCAGATCAAAATGAACGTGTAAAAGATATGCGCCTGTTGTGGATAAATTCCCAAGAGGAAGTGACGGTGTGGCTGTGTACCTTGCTGTTCTGGTAATGAAGGCGTGATTGAGTTCACCAGCACACATCTTTGTTTATATTGGACAAAACATGGCAGGCAATAATTAATTTGAGTTTGGCGTGGACACCGGAATGAGACAAATAATGTAAATAAAGAAAAATGGGTCGAAGAAGAGGAACAGATGAGATCAGACTTAGAATGCCTGTGGGAGCATCATACACAATAATAGATTCGGAAGGTGGTAAGGGGATACGAGAACACTGAAAATGTGAGATGCAAATGGATAGGAAGTCAGGATCTGAGACTTGAATTCCAGCAATTTTCTCGAGGCTTACGTCTTGCAGTCTACAAACCGCGTTAACATGCAGTCTTGAGATTGCATCAACAACTACATTGGAGTTCCCGTCGATGTCTGTTGTGAATTGTGTTATGAAATCAAGATGTCGAATTTCGTTAGGAGAATATGTTTCTTGAATAGCATCAAAGGAGTGGATTAAAGCCCTACGGTCCGTTAAAACGGTGAATTTTTTTCTTTCTAACAAATGACGAAAATGTCCAATGAACAAATAGATAACAAGCAGCTCACGACCAAAGGTGTTATAGTTAATTTACGTGGGCCATAGCTTCTGGGAATATACCGAAACCGTTCGTAATACACCACCGACACATTGCTGAAGCACTGCACCGACTGTATTACTGGACACATTAATCGGAAGAATCAGGTGAGCAGTGGGTTGTGGGTTAAAATGAGCGCGGGTCGTTGCGTCGATGAGCACTCTCTGTACACATTTGAATGTTTGTAATGCCTTAGGTTTTAAAATAACGATCAGCGGTGCAGATCGACTAGTGGGTTTAATAGCTGGAAGCTGTGAGGAATAAAACGACGGTAATAAATAATGGTTCTAGTGAAACCTTGAAACTTCTTGATGGAATCAGAACCTAGGTGTCCGAGGGTTTTATGCCACCTAAGTCCATAAAACATTCAAGAATTTCAACGGTGGCACCATGAACGCAATCTGCCAGATTGACGGAGACCCCGTATTCAATCAGGTGCTCCAGTGCTAAGCGAGGATGTTTCATGCTCACGGGAAATAGGACTGGCTACAAAAACATCGTCAAGGTAAACTAAGACAAAATCCAGATCACGCACAGCCTGATTCATAAAACGCTGGAATGCTTGAGGTGCATTCCGAAAGCTAAGGGACATTCGAAGAAACTCATACAAGCCAAATGGATTTGTAGTCGCAGTCACGGGGATGTCTACTTCGTGACGGGAATTTTGTAGTACACACGCACCAGGTCGATTTTGGAGAAAACGCGCTCATAATATAGGGTCAAAGAAAAATCATCGATGTGGAGAATGGGAAAACGGTCCCGTACTGTGGCATTTTTGAGTGCCCGAATACCGTCGCATGGTCTCCAATCGCCCGGTGTTTCCTTAGGGGCCAAGTGCAAGGGGAAAGACCATGCACTCTTGGATCGGCGGATAATACCAAGTTGCAATATGTGGCCAAATTCCACTTTAACAGTTTCCCGCTTTTCGGAAGAAGACGAATAGGGCGAGTGGTCACTAGTTGTCATTTAACCACAATAGTGTGTCACGTCGTGTTTCAAAGGATTCCGGTGATACGACAGATCTGTGAGCTGAATGTATTCTTGGACCAGTTGAGAATATCGCGAGGGTTTGGGTACCGTCATGTGGATTCCGGTAGCATTCATGTTGTTTGGTTTACCCCTAGTACTCAAGGAATTCAAGCTGTCCAAAAAGAGGTGACGCTGAAACTCAATCGATAGACCAGAATGGGACAGGAATTGCAGTCTGAACGTCTGCCACCAGAAACATCCAAAATCAAGAGTGAGCGAACGTCGACCGTACGTTTGTATCGGTGTTCTGTTAGCGGTTTGTAAGGAGGAAATAGGTTGACAGCGTTGGTGGTCGTTTACGGCACATGAAATTACACTCACCTCAACGCCGGTGTCAGTGAGGAAGTTGTAGCCTGTGGATCTGTCAGGGGTGTAGAAAAGACGACATTTAGAGGGAGCACCAGTCACAGCAGTCGCCATCACTGCCCGGCAAATGAGTTTCCTTGTGCTGTCGGTAAGGTAGTAAATGTGCAAGGCTGAGTGCAGTTCTTTGCTCGGTGACCGAAAGTACGATTATCCTAACAATGACCATAGTCGTTGTGTTAGTGCCGTCGGGTGTCGATGCGATATTCCAGATCGGCTGCGTGGTCTGTGCGTTTGAGAGTGCAGGCCGCAAACCAGTGGTTGAAACTGTTTGGTCAAGCACCGTACTTGATGTCGCAGTTCGTTCTGAGTTTGGCTGACAGCTCTAGCTGCTAATTAGGGGGTACGCTAAACGTCCAACATTTTGTCAACTGCTTCAACTAGCTCCTTCATAGGCACAGGGCTATTGAAAGTAGCCAAAATCTTACGGGTCGATTCTGGCAGGTTTTTCATCCACAAGTGTCAAAAAGTGGTTTCATCCATCCTTCTGCATCCAAGAAGCTGCTTCATGGGTTGTAGTAGCTGGCATGGCTTGAGGTCACCTAGCTGCATTTCAGAAAACAGTTGGTCTAGCTTCCGATGTTCGGAAAACTTACCGGGCTAATTAAGACATCCTCCAGCTTAACATACGGTTTGTTTTCAGGCACATCGTCTATCAGATCAGAGACCTCTTCAGCGACTAGGTAGGAGAGTACACCATGATTTCCGACCTAAAGAACCTCGTCCGAAGAGGAGCTTCAACTTATCCAAACCAAAGACAAGGGTAACCGACTGCAAGTTCAGGCAGTTAGATGTGCACCCATGCGGTCAGCTGCTCAGTTGAATAGTCGTAGTCGGACACGGTAACAGGGGATAGTTCTTTAACACGCAAACTTAATGAAACAGTGAACACGTTAACGTTTGTGATGATTGAAAAGAACACCGGGAAATGAAAACAAACACATATTGGAGGTACTACGAGACTGTTGACTTATGATGATGGCAGCAATATGATTCCTGTGGTCACCACGTCCTCATCGACGCTCAAAAGGCTGATAGCTTAACGATTAAATGATTCTAGTCAAATGGAAGATACTGTAAGTTCGTTTCACATTCAGATTGCTCTACGTGATCGTGCGAAGACGAAGGCTGTTTCGATTTGACTGTGAACAGAGGTGAATACTTCATCACTGCCATTCCGAACAATTGTGACTATACTCGGTGTAGAACATGAGGCGAATTGTACCTTTTCAGGCTAATATGGTGTGAACCAACCATAGACTAGTTGTGCAACAATCTGTTGAGAGATAACATCCATAAGAGTAGTGTATATAAATGCATTAACTTATAACACAAAGCTTGTCAGTTCGAATGTCATTCAACCTACCCATACGTGTTGAGTGAAACTGTAAATGAAAGCGACCGTGGAGTAAGTGTGACTCATGAAACACTGCATTAAACAGTAATCCCATATTTCCAGGCATACTTTTCAATCAATAAGGATTCTGTCAGTCAGTTCACGCCCATTTTTGTCATAGCAACTAATTTCAGCATGGTTAGGCTTACCTACTTTCTTTTACTCTCAGACATTACCAGTTACATGGGAATAATTTAAAGATGACCATCTATGTATTCGGGTAAATAAGGAGGCTTACAAATGAAACCATTTCTCTGAACCTTAACGACCTCCTGGATTGAACGCTCAAAAACCAGAGTGGACTGGAAGTTTGTAAGTCATTTCAAATTTGTTCAGAAAAAAGTTGAAAAATATTATCCTCTTTTCAAGTGTGGTTTTACATTTGCACAATAACAAGCATCAACAGCAACAAGCTTCGTGCTTTTAGCGGGAATCTCAAAGTCAGTTGTAATAATACCCTAAAGTGGTTTCGTTCGTGATACTCCATAGGAAATAACTTCTCCAAAAACAACGAAAACAACCGATTATTTTACATAACTTCGTAGGCCTGCTAGCATTCACCCAAACTCAGCTTCATTCCACGCAAGAATGCTGCATAATGCACACTTTGGACGTTAACACTTTGAGCAACATGCTGTCCGGAGGTCTGATTGATTAAGGTTGCATTGAACTTCAGATTGTTTGGAAGAAACGATATTTCAATCTCCTTTAGCCGTTGTATTACCTTTGGCCTTCAAAACCTGAAATCAACCAGCCATTTATGGTTGATCTGAAAACGGGCAGACCCCCACGGCGGCTCCAGAAGGGGTTCAAAGGAGGTTTTGTACGCAGCAGGTCCAAAGAAGTGGTTGATAAATGTTTCTACCTTCTTGGGCTTCTTCAGCCTCACACATACCGTTGTGCTTCCTTGTCTCGGGTTAAAATCGATCAGCCGTTTAAAAATTAATTCACAATTTTCTGTAACTCCGGCTACTGTGAACACACGGTCTAGTTGAGAAGCGTTTGGGCTGCAATCCCCCATTTATTCACGGGCCGTGGGTTAGATTATCACGGCGTGAGTGTTGTGGGTGAGACTTAACAAGGTCAAAACAGCTATCTACCACTTCCGTAATGGTAAGTGGAACCAACCGCTTGCAATAATGCTTTTAGTACACGTAAATGGTTTGGCGGATTTGATAAGTTAGAACAGATTCAATTTTGAAAAATGAATATCGTCAGCGGCTTCGGTGGATTTTATTACAAACCGTTTGATACATCGTTCGGGGACGGACACTCCGACAGATCAATTGACGGATTCCATATGACACAAAAGGTTGGGTGGGGCACAGAATCCAACTATGAAAATTCTGAGTTCTTAGCCTGGTTGTGTAGCTCCGTTAGCACAGCACTTACGACGTATTGGCAAACTGCTCTTGCTGCTGGCTCGAGCCCAGCCGAAGCCCAAATTATTTTACATTTGAATTCCCTTTAAATAATATTTTTGTTTCAAGAACAGTCATTCGAATTTTGCAGTCACTTCATCTCTGTGGGTCCATTGCATACGTTCTGTTCTGTTTTGTAGTCCGAAAACAGCTAGTCTCCTTTTGGTCCACAGGAAAACCAGAATCGGTTCACATCTTTAGCTATTTTGCTGTTTTCTAATCGAGCACCTTCTTCGTCCACTTAGTAGTCTCAGGTAAAAATAGAACCAATATCATAGGAAAATAACGGCATTATTCACATTTCCAAGGCACGAGTTTTAACACACAAATGCTTTTCAAGTTTCAACTAGCCAAGTCTAAAGCCGAAACACTAAACCAAACTACCGGAATAGACGCACTGCGATCAAAAAGGTGTGAATGTTACACGATTCATCTTCTTCATTTAAAACTCCTGGTACATAGTTACACATTACTAACATTACGCTCAGCCGAACCGATAAAATTATTTCACTGTCATATCTTATGATTTCTATTTTGTAGACCGCACAGACTAAACGCACCACTCCTAATTATTCACAAATTTCACTTTATACGTTACGACCCAGTTGTTTCCCAAACAAAGCAGGACACAGGGAATAAATTGAGAAATCGTGGTTAAGTCGGTTTCTTCAAGACACGTTCATTTTGTAACAAAAATCTTCCATTATGTTCTACGGAAACCTCTGATGGTTTTTTCGTACGGAAGGTGATTATATATGGATAAGCTGTATTGCTATGTTCAAAGGTTTGCTAGCACTAAACGTGAATTTGTATACACGGGCTGTCACGGTCGTTAGCCAACTGAACAATACTCATTCGGGCGGTTATTCCGTTACCATGGAAATGCAGGGCGTAAAGCGAGTGGTGACTTCGCTTATATCACGTGTGAACCACATGGAGTAACTATCAGTGTAAGCATTCAGGCAACATAATGTTCATCGATGAATAACTCCCCATAGTAGAGTGTATGTAGAGAACGTATTGTATGCAGCAATATATTTCAATAGTCACCTTTGTTTTCTCAAAAGATGTGAACTCAGGACAAACACGCGCGATCATCATAGGAGGACTTGAAATCTGGACGGACACGGTTACCTCTATGTATAGAAAACGTCAATCAAGTCTGTTCCAAATCCGAACGTCACTGAGTGCGATAATCACACAAATTTTTCGAGAAGACGAGTAACTAAAAAATGTATTGGAAAAATACAGCACTCAGTTTAACTTTTGTGTTGTAGTGCAACTGGGTGACACAATATAGATCATTCTAGTATGTGAATAAGCCTTCAGCTTCCTACTCATTCATTTTACATTAGGCCGCCCACACCTTTTCGACTACCAATCAAGATGACATTGAAGAAGAAAAACCTCTTTATGTACTTCTATAACCACGTCCGCTCTGCTGGACTCCAGTTTCCCTAACTTGTCTAGGTAGGTTGTGTCCACCTCATTCTGCGTCAGATAACTAACGCATCAGAAAAGTCTTGGTCGTAGGTGACAGTCAGCTGATATCTTCAGCACATGACCAAACTACCTAGGTTTCTGCATCCTTCGAAGCATAGCTAAAGAACTCGTTAGATACTTAGTACACAATAACTGTTTGGTTTCACGTTGAACCCGTAAGTGAACGTGAATATCGACGGTTGATTAGTTAAGGACGACAATGACCGCCTTCATTTGGCAACTATACTGTAGCACAGTTGTCTTACGCATGAGCTACTCAAGCCTTAGAGAGATGCGCTGTGTTTCCAGATAGGGGATTGTAATTAGCCTCCATCATCCTAATATTCTTGTGTCAACTTGTTTCAGTATACTAACAAGTCAACAATTACATCACTGGATCGTCTAAGCAAACAGAAAGCAAGTGGGGGAGGTGGGCAGACATGGTGTACGTCAAACCTGCTGTTGAAATTTACGCAATTTTCCGGAAACTTTAACCTGAACTGGAGCTCGAGAAAAAGGGGCGTCGACAATATGGTCTCATGGTTGTTCCATAGACCCCTGATGTTAGGCAACCTTAGGAATGTAAATAAACACATTGGTCAAGAGAAACATATAGGAAGTGATCATCAGTACCAGTAGTCTGTTAATATCCTACGTAAGTTGAACCTCACTCACAATTGATCACAAATCTCGCATCCTTATCGGCTTTTCAGTCAGCTTTTTCCGAAAGGAAGTAGCAAACTCAAGTGTCTGTCTTGTCAGCGTTCGTCATTAGTACGTATCCTTGTCACGACTGGGACTAGGAATCTGGCCACGCTTACATGAAGTGACCGTGTTGAACACCTCGCCACTGACATCGCATTAAGCATGACCGGAGCATAATACATAAACGCAAACCTATGCACTACTAATGAGTCCCAACAAGAACGAAACTTGAGTGCAGTGTTTCTTCTCGAAAGGGGCTGGCTGGAAATTCCATAAGAATGCAAAAGCTGGGATCAGTTGTGAATGATGTTTAATTTATATTAAACCAAATCCCTTACTACTAATCAGTACTACCTGATACATAGAACAATATATGGGGATATTTTTGATCAGATAGATTGTTGAACTCGGGTTGTTACGGTCCTGAATTTCCATAAGCGGTTCTTGAACTGTCGAGCCAGCTTAGCCAATCTAGTCCAGACTAACTTGCAGCTCATAAAAAGAACTGTTTCCGGCTAGGATGTAATGTCGGACCGTATGGAGCTACGGCCGGTCTCAGCTGTCTTTGACAGTCTTACTGTCGATTGAAAACAAGCCAGTGTTACCAAATAACACAGCAGAATGACGCTCAAAGTTCGGTTCGGTTATGCGCAAGAGACAGTGTCGAATATGTCTGAGCAAAATCAGGTTTGTCAGCTGAGACGGTCTGAAAAATCGAGCAACCCTGGTGTTCCCGAAAACGTAAAAATGGCGGTAAAAAACAAGAGGAGTTTTTGCAGTACTGAAGAAAAGCTGAGAACAGTAACACTGTCCCAACGTGCACGTGAATCAGTCGAACGTAAGAATAACCAAACAAGCTTCAGCCGAGCTCACGGGGCTATTCAAGGTTCTCACAGAAATTTAAGTTCACTAGAACAACAGAATCCAGGAGGCAGTGGGACAGGTTACAGTCACTGGGTTCATAGAGGATTAGGATAGACAGATAAACAACGGGAACATCGAAAATGGATCTAAACCTTTTTCAGATAATCACTCCAGAAGGTTTGTTTCAACCGAAGTGTAAATGTGCGGAGCACAATGATATGTCTTCTGCAAACAAACTGAACGTTCCCTAGCATCTTGTCAGCATATTAAACGTACTAAGCAACTCAGTTCAGTCATCCCAACGTGGAGGTGACGGAGACATGTAAGACGGAAATCGCGGAAATCTGTACCCAAGATATCTTTGTGTGATTTAATAAACGACCCATAGAAGCCCTCGAATAGAGTTCGGAATTCTGCTTCCTATCGACAAGAATCTAACATTCTGAGAGAAAAATACAACAAACCCGACATCCAAAGTATGCGTGAGGCTAACGCTAGCGAACAGTAATGTCTGCAGGCACCGCTTAGTTTATGAACAAGTTGGTGGGCCTTGAAAATAATTAAGGGGTACGCACTTGCCGCTAACAAGAATCGTGGATAAGTACTTAATAGTTAACGGAGAATTGCAAATTAACAATGATACTGTCATATCCCACTCAGATGAACCCGTCATGTAAGTCACAATTTGGACCTCAAAGTATCTTAATCAAAGCACATTGTTATCGAAAATGAACACATTTTTGTGTAAATCTAATCGCACACTGCTGTCAGCCTATCTCCGCTGGCAAAAAGGAGGCACAATCACACTGTCAGACAGCTGCTCTTTCTTCGGAAATCAGTTTAACAACCGACATGGCAAAATGTTTTGCCACTTACGTAAGCAGCGCAGAAAAGACACACTGCTTCACTGACTAGACACCTTCCGAGTACATATTGCAAGGACTACTGAGGCTTTCCGAGTCAGTGTCGCGGTTGCCGAGTCACTTTCATCAGACAATAGCACCCCAGTCTATTTGCGCAACATGAACTGATTGCCAGTCTGGATTCACTGAGAAAGTGAACTTCGAACACACCAATGCTGGAATATGTGTCAGTTGATGTACCCCAATCTGTTTATGCGATTTCATTCCCCTGGATGGTACTAAATGAGATGTGTTCTATTCAGAACACAATAGGTCATTGCCGTATACATCATGCAAACTTGTAGTTGGCCTTCTCCAAGCGTATAACGGGTAGAGATTAATCCAATTCATGAATAAATGGAACCATATACTTTAGTTAACTCCCTTGTCCAGTGTGGTGTGACACAGCTTATTGGTTTAAGTTTAATTCACTGTTTGGCTAGTTGGAAATCGAATGAGCAATGCCCCATCACAGTCTGAAGGCGTCCAACTCATCAAATAACCTGTAACAAGTCAGCTTACACTTACTGAATACCATTGTTAACTTTTTGCCTATAAAACTCGGAAGCAGTCTGAGGATGGACGTCGACCAGTCTCCGGTATTGAAGGAGTAGGATTATAAAACAGATGCGTAAAGAACAACGTGCACTTTTGTGCTTAAATTTGGGGAGACCAGAGCACTTCTGACTTATCAGTTCCGTGGCATTCCGATCAAACTCAAAACTGATGGACATTTTGATATCGAATGGGACAAAGTTACGCTTAGATTTTCTCCACAACTGTGGATAATTAGTTTTAGGACAGTTGACGATACAGTGATACACAGATAACACTGACGGAAAAATTCACGCTACACCAACAACAGACGAGCAGAACATCAACCGGAATTGGGTGGGACAAATATACGTGATATGGTTCATTAGTGGCCAGCTGAGTGAATTCAAGCACAATCATCAACAATGGTTAACATTTTTTTCAATTCAACAGGGTCACGCCCAGTTTCGAAGCTCTGTAGGTTGGCCCCACTTAGCCGTAAAACATGAGGGTTTTAAAGTGAGAATCAGAGGGAATAATTTTCGACTTTGATGCATTGAGTTCGGTTTGTCTAGTTTATGAGGATGGCAGAGATATACACTGCAAAATTCAAACACTTAGGTGGAGTTGGTGCATGACAAACAAAGAACATTGAATAAAAGACGAAAGCAATGTGGGATAAACAGGGCGAAGGAGCAGTTGGACAACTTCAATCATTAACAGCCCCAAAGATACGGTCATACACGATCTTTTTTTATAAAGAAGATTACAATGTCAACAATGTAAGCTGAAAGTGAACTGCCTGTTATCGTGTTCGATTCTTTGCGGAATTGCTTCTATTAAACTCCACCTGCAGCCGTAAGCTTTATCGTCTCGGTAGTCCTTCCACAGCATCCACCAGCTTACCTGCAATGAAGACTATGTGCACGTAGGCAGCACACAGAAACTTGGTATAGAAGGCGGAGCGTATCCTCAAATGACAAGTACTAACATTGTCCCAACCTGAGCAGACCTATCAGTTCCAAAGTAGAAACCTAATGCTTCTAGTCACAAAACGTAATCATAACAACCTGCTCACATTACGAAGTCTGTTTCTACTCAATGGCTTCCTGACATGATCATTCCCGTTGCCGTTCCACTGACATAATGTGCCTTTAGCACATTTGTCCTTATATACGCTGTCGCTTTGCCCCAATGAGAACAACTGATGTGTTTGTGATCACAAGTTCGTCATTTTGCCGTCTCAATAATCTTGCTACCAATGATGTCATTTAGACACTTCTTTGTCAGACGCTAGAAGGAGCTTGTCGACTTTCAACTGTCGCTTAGTAACATTCTGTAAATTTCCTATGAATCACTCTTAAAAAAACACCTCGTTTCAAACGGTTAACATAAACACTTAATCGAGTTGCCTCTTAGAACTACAAAGCCACAACCGATTTCGTCTCCGTTAAAACACACCAGATACAGAGTATCGGAACAAGCTGCGGACTGCCATTTCTCTGAAACGAGCCGATTTCTCGTACGCATTCCAACACAGGTCCAATGACAACGCAGAAGAGACAAGGAGATTGCGGTAATGGTTCAGTTCATACCGAACTTACAACGACGATCAGTTAAAAAAGATGTTAAACCAAATTGTTGTTTTACAAATAAAGATGGGTTGAACGTATTATCAAGTTTTCTGCACAGTTTGTTAGTAAACGAAACTTCGCCCTAAAAATCCGGCCCTACAACCGACACAAGCACCGCTATTGAGGTATGCATAGCCAGTGAAGTGATGAACGAATACGCAGTCAAATCCACGCAACCATGGACAAGGAATTCTAATTGCTTGTGAGCGAACGGGACCGGGTGTTTGCATACGATAACATGGTCGTGTTTGATGTGAAGTCGAGGGTGCAGTGTTCAACATGGTTGCCGCAAAAAAGCGTAGCCGGATGTTAAATCCCGATCGCGAAGAGAAAATACACTGTTGATGAGCTCTCACAAAAGTGAAACTCGAGTATAGTGTCTCTTTTCGAACAGAACTGGCTGAAATCTGTGGAATTGCGAAAGCCTCAATCAACTGAGCGACATTCAACTTTCGGCAAACAAGACTCGCCCTTTGTGTTTGATCAGCAGGCTAATGACAACACAGGTGTAAAAATAGCAACCAGACTGAATAAAGTAAGCCAATGAAGATTGCCAGCTGCGTGCCTGTCAACTGTTGAGTAATTCTTGTTCCAGTTTAATCGGCTCTAAGTACGACGAGTCGTGCTCCGCAAAAGCTTCTTCTGGATGCAAAGGTTAAAATTGGATGTTTGGACACTAATCGCCTTAGCAACAATCAGCATTCAAAATCTCACCGATTCAGAATCAGTCAAATGGGTAATAGCTGCATTTGAATCCGTTTTGACTACACTAATGTTCAACTACATGAGATAAGGTACTCCGGCAGGCGATCGTTTCGCAGCAGGCCAATCTATAATGCTTGGCACAAACAAACAAATAAGTATACGCAGAGGCTGGTTGTAGAACATGGAAGTTTGTCTTTGAGGTGTGACAAGGGTCAAACAGGCTAGCCACAAAAATAACCCCGACAGACTGAAGCAGTGCTTGATCTTTCACAAGTGCCTTTAGTCTGAGGTTCTTTTGCTACATGGAAAAGTTAGTTTGCTATATTTTCAAGTTGACCATCGCTCACATTTGNTCTGTATCGGTTCCCAATCCGGAAGCTGTTACCCGGACCGATATCCAACTTGGCATATCTAACTTGGCATAGCACATCTTCATAAGAAGTTCTCGTACTCAAATTAGCTGTTATATCCAAAAAGTAGGTTATCTGAACCACAGACGTTGGATACACCAAACATGGATCACTATACACCAACATTGTTCCAATTTCCTTTTCGGAACTCAGGACACAATGACAAGGCAACCGTCTGGGGCTTCAAAATGGCTCTGCCACGAATGGGAGGAGTAACCGTATTCGTTTCTGGGTCTCGTAATCAGCCTAACGACCGGTCAATATTGGTTGGTGCAAACTGACCATCACCCACATTTGATCGCAGTCTTCGCATTCGGATAAGCCTTCTGACTGGCCAGCTTTGAAGAAAATCACATTGGATGTGGGCCAGTTAGAAGGCTTAGCTGAATGAGAAGGTTAAAAATTGCGGGCCGCGTTTGAACTAAATCCCCAAACTCTAACTACTAATGTTGTTTACGCTTGTAGACACAGGATACAAAATACCACCGTTCTTCTCTTACCAATAAATATCTACGAAGGATAGAGGAGACAGCCTCTGAGTGAATGGGGTAATTGTACTCATAAACGTTGATAACCAACCAGACCTGGTTAAGAACACGTTGGAGCCGGTCCAAACAGTACCGTACTGCAACACGTCACGATCAGAATCTCGTGAAGAAATCGATCGAGCCAATGGATGAATCGTGAACGGAACACAAGTATGATCAATGATGGCCAGTGTGCGCTGACAAGCAAATACTGGTGATACAAAGTGCGTGTGCTTAAGAAATTCAACTGGCCCCTAGACGTCACGTCAGAATTAGAGATATTTTTGATGTAATATAGCCATAAATACCACATACTCTTAGAACAGTAAAACCTAGTCAAGCGCACGCTATTACATCAGCCTTTAGTCAATTAGAGCATTTCATAGGCCAGCGCGTACATCTTTAACCTGAACTTCGATGGAAGCTGAAGGAACGTAAATGCGGCGCGTATCACACGAGTGATAAACAGAACAGAGCTGAACTTGGATATGTTTTGAATAGTCATGCTGATCGAGTATTTTCTTTCATAAATACGGAAAACTCACGTAGGGAGTACTACTCAGACGACGTCCCAGTCATCCACTTCTAGGCCCTACAGCAAGGAAATACGTCTGTCGCGACTGACAAACCTTAATGTCAAAATTTAATATACACCAACAATTTGCATGCATACCATTGTTGCGTATAAAAAAATCAACTTGAGTTTGCTGTTACCTGGAGCATTTATAGGGGTTTTTGATAATATAGTGGCAGATCGTCTATACTGCGGATCCTGTATAAATCAACGCTAGCTATAAGGTGTCCAAACACAGGAATCGTGTGGCCTGGTTTGTCTTTCGTAAGCAATTATGCTCATTCCGGTCCACGTTTGTGTCCTGTGCCCAACATCGCGTGCACACCAACTGGACATGATACACGGTCCACGTACAGTGAACAAGACTCGATAAACCTCCATAACCAGTTGGTGACATTAATGATACTGTTTCCGTTATGCCTAAAGATCGATAGTAATAAAACATGGGAACAGGGTCTGTCCGCCTAATCCCTTGGAGGTGTATGTCGATGTGAACGAAATGTCAGTCAGGAGAATATCATGGTTTACACTTCCTCGTCATTTTATGCAAGTTCATCAAGGAAATCAATTGTTTCGGATTAACGACATGTAAAATAAGGGTTCCGGCGGAATTCTAGCCAGTGACGGTAACCATGGCATTAGGTGACATGCATTCTACTAGCTGAACTTCAAAGCCATGCTGCATGTTAGAACCAATTGCCTACGAGTTTTTATGAAGCCCTGAACATAGATTAGGACTTGATCACTCAACTGTCGCATTGTCATACGAAATCGGCCAACCGATTGATGGAAAGTCCGTGCTACTTCACGCGTGCACGTCATCTGTCTTGTATGACCAATGTATGTGACAACAATTAACCTCTTTAACACAAATCCTACTGTCCGTTTCTTCCTGCTCCACATTACGGAATCACCACAAGTTTTTTTAGTCATCGGAAGGTTTGGTCCCGTGTACGGACCATTCCAATCTGGCTAATCAAGCCTACCTTCTCACCATGCACGTTAGCCAAATAATGATCATGACATGGTGGTAGCAGATGAGGTACGAACGAAGTGTCTGTGCAAATGACACGTTCCCGAACCGGGGCAGTTCCAATGAGCCAACGTTGTCAACCGGCCATCGAAAAAAAGAAGTTCGGGGCCGACTACTCATAAAATATGGGTAGGCGACTAGTTTATCAGCTATACTGAGAACTACGAGCGCACTGGATTTCATAATAGGCCACGACGGTGGACAAACTGTAGCATCACCTAGTGTAAGAATCGAATGCTAGAGAACAGCAGTCAACATAGTTTAGTCTTACAACTTTACAGCGGTTAAACTAAATGCCGTAGATCGAGATCAAGTGAGTTGGAAAACAAACAGTAGAGCGGTAATTTATTTCAAACATAGGACAAAATAACCGGATAAATGTCTTAACAGGGTGTAACGCCTTGCTCGATCGCACTGTCAGCATATACCAACATCAAGCGAGCTTATTCACACTGCTCGTTGACGATACTGTCCCCAATCGACCCAATGCCTGTGACGATAAACTTGCTCATAAGTTCTTCTCAGATTCGTTCCATGAGTATCACGAAAGCAGGCTGTTAAGCCTGTTCACACGATCCTTTCAATGTATCCAATCCCGCAGGTTACCTTTACAAAAGCCGCAGAGCGCTGAGTGATTCAAAGGAACAACTCATTACCCGGTGTTGTCAGATTTTCATTGTAAGCCAATAATGTACCAAGTGGGTTGCTGCTGTGTATTTCGTATAATCTACGTCTCCAAGTCGAATATCCACCCATTTAGAACGAATACAGCGACTGTTCATTGGCCACTGCAGTGTGTTCCAACCAGAAATCTTCGGTACTGGTGCATTACGCGTTAAACTGTTGGACAACTAATGAGGGCATAACTGCTAAAGTCAGTCCAGAAACAGCAAAATGCATGGCTTCAACAAAAGTGTGTTAAATAGTTGTGATCACCAAGCAACTGTTACACAAGCTAGAAGAGGCTGTGGTTCTCCGTAGTCTAAGAGTAGCTTGTTCGACAGCTTCAGTTCGGTTATTCGAGAAGAGGAACAAATAAAGAACACAAAACAAACTGAAAATGTTTTCTAGAATCGTTGGCAATAACTACACCACTTATACCACCGATATAGTCAACTAGGTAGACTCGTAGATGTACGTTCTTTTGAGCAACAATCGGAAACATTGAGAAAATATCCCGCAATTCTGTTAGTGAAAGAAATCTAAGAAACTTCGGAGTAATGTAAAGCTGGTTGTGTAAACCAATTGTATATTGTGAAAACAATGTCGAAGGGAGACATTTTTATTCGAAACACGATAAAATGCGCATTTTTAACGAGTAACGTGAGTACACCGGGTAGGTTAGTTAAGCGCACATGGCGGGTGCTTGAACCGGGCCGTTGTCAGCAGGATTTTTGGATTCAGGATTCTTTATCGTCTCATCCACGCTCAAAATCAAACAAGCTGCTTCCGTAGCAGAGGTGATTGCGTTACTTTTGACCAAAGCAGGTTCCCATACGTTATTTTTGAAATTGTCACAGATGCGCTCGTTTTCTATATCGACGCCAAACCAGATACGGCTGTCACCGTCTGCCTCTGCAGAAAAGTGAAGAAGCAAGCAAGAGGTATGAATAACAACAATCACATTGCACTCATTGGTCTGGCCACATGTTCACCAAGAAATTATGAGGACACAAGCTGGAAGCCACAGGTAAATCAAAGCATGTGAAGCGAAGGATAGCTTCGTGCTGATGAGCCTAGAGTAATCGTTAAAAACAGCGCCAGCATACGAGTTGCATGAAAGCAGGTAGCGACGTCGACAGATCCATTGCTCACTGTAAAATAGAAGTCACTCAAAAAATTAGACACACGCAAGCAATTGTTCTAACGTGATGTGTGTTGTATGCATCGTTTGAAAGCGTATTTCATCCTCCCCAGTGAAGGTATACGTAACCTCTAACAATTGCACCTTGGTTGTCTTCAGTGACTTGCTTGTAGGACCGCATGTCAATCATGGACAGTTCACAGAACAGAACAGTTGTAGCTGTGGGTTAGTTGTGAACCAAACCAAGAAATTGACCTGACGACTGATCGGATTCGACAGTATCCGTGAAGTGAAGATGACGACCCTCGCATTAGCATCTCAAGTTAGAAGTTCGTGAGACAAACAAGAATTTAAGTGCACCAATGTATTGAGTGCTGAGCACCGCATGGCGCAACACACCAAGAAAAACGAGGCAGCGTTCAGAGAAGCAAAAACAATCATCCTATCGCTTCTGTCGTTCTCCAAATCAAGGTCAAGCGAGCACTGTAAAATCGCCGATGAATAACCATCTGGTTTTTAGTTCACAGTTCATTTCTATTTCTCACTGGTTATAAATGAACAAATCTCACAAGCTTCCTGATCCCTAAGTTATTCGTTTCATTCTCACAGAATCTTTATACGCTCAGTCACATTATTCGAAGCTGAACACAGCTTTACCGATCATGCTTCTGTGGGCGTCAATAAACTAAGAGGCTGGGCTCCGGTAGGCGAGTGACGGAACTAATCAATGGTGTGCAATCAAAACTATTCAAAGGGCTTTGGTGTATCGACTAAATAATGCTGAAACGCATGATCATCAAAGGATTAAAGCGTGAATCCAAAAAAGAACACTCGCAACTATGAATTGCGTTCAGTCAAGATTACACATATTACAGATAGGGACAAGACCACGAATACACAACCACAGAGTCCGACTGAAATAGGCTAGGAGATTTGGCGATTGATCACGTCTAAAAGTGTGCTGTCACGGTGAGACTGGACCTTGAGGTGGTGTGACGGCTTGCGCATCTCGATGACCTTTTGGGCTAAACTGGACAGAGTTACTCATACCAGGCAGGCCAACAGGTAGAGGTCTGACAAACCACAGTCTCCTGGTCCTCCATGTTGCGGGTTGGAAGATGTTTGGCAATTCTCCCCGAGAAACGTAACATTTCTGGTACACCCCCAACCACCCGCTGCCTTGCGCTACAGGCTTTTGAGCCGGAGGCTTTGGTTGAGAACCATTATCGTTCTTCTGTCTAGGTCTCGGCGTCCTGGCAGTGTCTCAGCCACACACAACCATGACTCCTCATAACATAAACAATCCCATAATGCATCGGCCGTCTCGCAGTATAAACCGGGTCGCCCTATCTGCTGCATACAGCAGGGTGGATAGGCGAAAACATGCTACTGCTGACCC